>CM060962.1:142230797-142235797 GCA_030765045.1 Tenodera sinensis
GGATGGATGGATGGATGGATGGATGGATGGATGGATGGATGGATGGATGGAGGGAGGGAGGGAGGGACGGACGGACGGACGGATGTACGGACGGACGGACGGATTGGATGGATTGGATGGATTGGATGGATTGGATGGATTAAATGGATTGGATGGATTGGATGGAGTGGATGGATTGGATGGATTGGACGGATTGGACGGATTGGACGAATTGGACGGATTGGACGGATTGGACTGATTGGACGGATTGGACGGATTGGATGGATTGGATGGATTTAATGGATTGGATGGATTGGATGGAATGGATGGAATGGATGGAATGGATGGATTGGATGGATTGGATGGATTGGATGGAATGGATGGATTGGATGAATTGGATGGATTGGATGGATGGGATGGATGGGATGGATGGGATGGATGGGATGGATGGGATGGATGGGATGGATGGGATGGATCGGATGGATGGGATGGATGGGATGGATGGGATGGATGGGATGGATGGGATGGATGGGATGGATGAGATGGATGGGATGGATGGGATGGATGGGATGGATGGGATGGATGGGATGGATGGGATGGATGGGATGGATGGATAAATGGAATGGATGGATTGGATGGATTGGATGCATTGGATGGATTGGATGGATTGGATGGATTGGATGGATTGGATGGATTGGATGGAATGGATGGAATGGATGGAATGGATGGATTGGATGGATTGGATGGATTGGATGGATTGGATGGATTGGATGGATGGGATGGATGGGATGGATGGGATGGATCGGATGGATGGGATGGATGGGATGGATGGGATGGATGGGATGGATGGGATGGATGGGATGGATGGAATGGATGGAATGGATGGGATGGATGGGATGGATGGGATGGATGGGATGGATGGGATGGATGGGATGGATGGGATGGATGGGATGGATGGGATGGATGGGATGGATGGGATGGATGGGATGGATGGGATGGATGGGATGGATGGGATGGATGGGATGGATGGGTTGGATGGGATGGATGGGATGGATTGGATGGATTGGATGGATGGATGGATGGATGGATGGAATGGATGAAATGGATGGATTGGATGGATTGGATGGATTGGATGCATTGGATGGATTGGATGGATTGGATGGATTGGATGGATTGGATGGATTGGATGGATGGATGGATGGATGGAGGGAGGGAGGGAGGGAGGGAGGGAAGGACGGACGGACGGACGGACGGATTGGACGGATTGGACGGATTGGACGGATTGGAGGGATTGGACGGATTGGACGGATTGGACGGAATGGACGGATTGGACGGAATGGACGGAATGGACGGATTGGTCGGATTGGACGGATTGGACGGATTGGACGGATTGGACGGGTTGGACGGGTTAGACGGGTTGGACGGGTTGGACGGGGTGGAACGGGTTGGAACGGGTTGGATGGGTTGGATGGGTTGGATGGGTTGGATGGGTTGGATGGGTTGGATGGGTTGGATGGATTGGATGGGTTGGATGGGTTGGATGGATTGGATGGGTTGGATGGGTTGGATGGGATGGATGGGATGGATGGGATGGATGGGATGGATGGGATGGATGGGATGGATGGGATGGATGGGATGGATGCGATCGATGGGATGGATGGGATGGATGGGATGGATGGGATGGGTGGGATGGATGGGATGGATGGGATGGATGGGATGGATGGGATGGATGGGATGGATGGGATGGATGGGATGGATGGGATGGATGGGATGGATTGGATGGATTGGATGGATTGGATGGATTGGATTGGATGGATGGATGGATGGATGGAATGGATGGATGGAATGGATGGAATGGATGAATTGGATGGATTGGATGGATTGGATGCATTGGATGGATTGGATGGATTGGATGGATTGGATGGATTGGATGGATTGGATGGATTGGATGGATGGATGGATGGATGGAGGGAGGGAGGGATGGAGGGATGGAAGGACGGACGGACGGACGGATTGGGCGGATTGGACGTATTGGACGGATTGGACGGATTGGACGGATTGGACGGATTGGACGGATTGGATGGATTGGATGGATTGGATGGATTGGATGGATTGGATGGATGGGATGGATGGGATGGATGGGATGGATGGCATGTATGCGATGGATGGGATGGATGGGATGGATGGGATGGATGGGATGGATGGGATGGATGGGATGGATGGGATGGATGGGATGGATGGGAGGGATGGGATGGATGGGAGGGATGGGACGGATGGGAGGGATGGGACGGATGGGACGGATGGGAGGGATGGGACGGATGGGACGGATGGGACGGATGTACGGATGGGACGGATGGGACGGATGGGACGGATGGGACGGATGGCACGGATGGGACGGATGGGACGGATGGGACGGATGGGACGGATGGGACGGATGGGACGGATTGGACGGATTGGACGGATTGGACGGATTGCACGGATTGGACGGATTGGACGGATTGGACGGATTGGACGGATTGGACGGATTGGGCGGATTGGACGGATAGGACGGATTGGACGGATTGGACGGATTGGACGGATTGGACGGATTGGACGGAATGGACGGGTTGGACGGGTTGGACGGGTTGGACGGGTTGGACGGGTTGGACGGGTTGGATGGGTTGGATGGGTTGGATCGGTTGGATGGGTTGGATGGGTTGGATGGGTTGGATGGATTAGATGGATTGGATGCATTGGATGGATTGGATGGATTGGATGAATTGGATGGATTGGATGGATTGGATGGATTGGATGGATGGATGGATGGATGGAGGGAGGGAGAGAGGGAGGGAGGGAAGCACGGACGGACGGATTGGACGGATCGTACGGATTGGACGGATTGGACGGATTGGACGGATTGGACGGATTGGACGGATTGGACGGATTGGATGGATTGTATGGATTGGATGGATTGGATGGATTGGATGGATTGGATGGATTGGATGGAATGGATGGAATGGATGGAATGGATGGATTGGATGGATTGGATGGATTGGATGGATTGGATGGATTGGATGGATTGGATGGATTGGATGGATTGGATGGATTGGATGGATGGGATGGATGGGATGGATGGGTTGGATGGGATGGATGGGATGGATGGGATGGATGGGATGGATGGGATGGATGGGATGGATGGGATGGATGGATGGATGGATGGATGGATGGATGGAGGGAGGGAGGGAGGGAGGGAGGGAGGGAAGGACGGACGGACGGACGGACGGATTGGACGGATTGGACGGATTGGACGGATTGGACGGATTGGACGTATTGGACGGATTGGACGGATTGGACGGATTGGACGGATTGGACGGATTGGATGGATTGGATGGATTGGATGGATTGGATGGATTGGATGGATTGGATGGATTGGATGGATTGGATGGAATGGATGGAATGGATGGATTGGATGGATTGGATGGATTGGATGGATTGGATGGATTGGATGGATTGGATGGATTGGATGGATTGGATGGATTGGATGGATTGGATGGATTGGATGGATGGGATGGATGGGATGGATGGGTTGGATGGGATGGATGGGATGGATGGGATGGATGGGATGGATGGGATGGATGGGATGGATGGGATGGATGGGATGGATTGGATGGATGGATGGATGGATGGAGGGAGGGAGGGAGGGAAGGACGGACGGACGGACGGATTGGACGGATTGGACGGATTGGACGGATTGGACGGATTGGACGGACTGGACGGATTGGACGGATTGGACGGATTGGACGGATTGGACGGATTGGATGGATTGGATGGATTGGATGGATTGGATGGATTGGATGGATTGGATGGATTGGATGGAATGGATGGAATGGATGGAATGGATGGATTGGATGGATTGGATGGATTGGATGGATTGGATGGATTGGATGGATTGGATGGATGGGATGGATTGGATGGATGGGATGGATGGGATGGATGGGATGGATGGGATGGATGGGATGGATGGGATGGATGGGATGGATGGGATGGATGGGATGGATGGGATGGATGGGATGGATGGGATGGAACGAATGGATGGCATGGATGGGATGGATGGGATGGATGGGACGGATGGGATGGATGGGACGGATGGGACGGATGGGAGGGATGGGACGGATGGGAGGGATGGGACGGATGGGAGGGATGGGACGGATGGGACGGATGGGAGGGATGGGACGGATGGGACGGATGGGACGGATGGGACGGATGGGACGGATGGGACGGATGGGACGGGTGGGACGGATGGGACGGATGGGACGGATGGGACGGATTGGACGGATTGGAGGGATTGGACGGATTGGACGGATTGGACGGATTGGGCGGATTGGACGATTTGGACGGAATGGACGGAATGGACGGAATGGACGGATTGGACGGATTGGACGGATTGGACGGGTTGGACGGGTTGGACGGGTTGGACGGGTTGGATGGGGTTGGACGGGTTGGACGGGTCGGACGGGTCGGACGGGTTGGATGGGTTGGATGGGTTGGATGGGTTGCATGGGTTGGATGGGTTGGATGGGTTGGATGGGTTGGATGGATTGGATGGATTGGATGGATTGGATGGATTGGATGGATTGGGTGGATTGGATGGATTGGATGGGACGGATGGGACGGATGGGACGGATGGGACGGATGGGACGGATGGGACGGATGGGACGGATGGGACGGAGGAGACGGATGGGACGGAGGGGACGGATGGGACGGATGGGACGGATGGGACGGATGGGACGGATGGGAAGGATGGGACCGATGGGACGGATGGGACGGATGGACGGATGGGACGGATGGGACGCATGGGACGGATGGGACGAATGGGACGCATGGGACGCATGGGACGGATGGGACGCATGGGACGCATGGGACGCATGGGACGCATGGGACGCATGGGACGGATGGGACGCATGGGACGGATGGGGCGGATGGGACGGATGGGACGGATTGGACGGATTGGGCGGATTGGGCGGATTGGGCGGATTGGACGG
>CM060962.1:142240797-142244024 GCA_030765045.1 Tenodera sinensis
ATTGGATGGATTGGATGGATTGGATGGAATGGATGGAATGGATGGATTGGAGGGATTGGATGGATTGGATGGATTGGATGGATTGGATGGATTGGATGGATTGGATGGATTGGATGGATGGGATGGATGGGATGGATGGGTTGGATGGGATGGATGGGATGGATGGGATGGATGGGATGGATGGGATGGATGAGATGGATGGGATGGATGGGATGGATGGGATGGATGGGATGGATTGGATGGATGGATGGATGGATGGATGGATGGATAGAGGGAGGGAGGGAGGGAAGGACGGACGGACGGACGGACGGATTGGACGGATTGGACGGATTGGACGGATTGGACGGATTGGACGGATTGGACGGATTGGACGGATTGGACGGATTGGGACGGACTGGACGGATTGGACGGATTGGACGGATTGGACGGATTGGATGGATTGGACGGATTGGATGGATTGGATGGATTGGATGGATTGGATGGAATGGACGGAATGGACGGACTGGACGGATTGGACGGATTGGACGGATTGGACGGATTGGACGGAATGGACGGAATGGACGGAATGGACGGATTGGACGGATTGGACGGGTTGGACGGGTTGGACGGGTTGGACGGGTTGGACGGGTTGGACGGGTTGAACGGGTTGGACGGGTTGGACGGGTTGGACGGGTTGGACGGGTTGGACGGGTTGGACGGGTTGGACGGACTGGACGGATTGGACGGATTGGACGGATTGGACGGATTGGACGGATTGGACGGATTGGACGGATTGGACGGAATGGACGGAATGGACGGAATGGACGGATTGGACGGGTTGGACGGGTTGGACGGGTTGGACGGGTTGGACGGGTTGGACGGGTTGGACGGGTTGGACGGGTTGGACGGGTTGGACGGGTTGGACGGTTGGACGGGTTGGACGGGTTGGACGGGTTGGACGGGTTGGACGGGTTGGACGGGTTGGACGGGTTGGACGGGTTGGACGGGTTGGACGGGTTGGACGGGTTGGACGGGTTGGACGGGTTGGACGGGTTGGACGGGTTGGACGGGTTGGACGGGTTGGACGGGTTGGACGGGTTGGACGGGTTGGACGGGTTGGACGGGTTGGACGGGTTGGACGGGTTGGACGGGTTGGACGGGTTGGACGGGTTGGACGGGTTGGACGGGTTGGACGGGTTGGACGGGTTGGACGGGTTGGACGGGTTGGACGGGTTGGACGGGTTGGACGGGTTGGACGGGTTGGACGGGTTGGACGGGTTGGACGGGTTGGACGGGTTGACGGGTTGGACGGGTTGGACGGGTTGGACGGGTTGGACGGGTTGGACGGGTTGGACGGGTTGGACGGGTTGGACGGATTCGACGGGACGGACGGATTCGACGGGACGGACGGATTCGACGGGACGGACGGGACGGACGGGACGGACGGGACGGACGGGACGGACGGGACGGACGGGACGGACGGGACGGACGGGACGGACGGGACGGACGGGACGGAGGGACGGAAGGGACGGAGGGGACGGAGGGGGACGGAGGGGACGGAGGGGGACGGAGGGGACGGAGGGGACGGAGGGGACGCATGGGACGGAGGGGACGCATGGGACGCATGGGACGCATGGGGACGCATGGGACGCATGGGACGCATGGGACGCATGGGATGCATGGGACGCATGGGACGCATGGGACGCATGGGACGCATGGGACGCATGGGACGCATGGGACGCATTGGACGCATGGGACTCATGGGACGCATGGGACGCATGGGACGCATGGGACGCATGGGACGCATGGGACGCATGGGACGCATGGGACGCATGGGACGCATGGGACGCATGGGACGCATGGGACGCATGGGACGCATGGGACGCATGGGACGCATGGGACGCATGGGACGCATGGGACGCATGGGACGCATGGGGACGCATGGGACGCATGGGACGCATGGGACGCATGGGACGGATGGGACGGATGGGACGGATGGGAGGGATGGGACGGATTGGATGGATTGGACGGATTGGATGGATTGGATGGATTGGATGGATTGGATGGATTGGATGGATTGGATGGAATGGATGGAATGGATGGAATGGATGGATTGGATGGATTGGATGGATTGGATGGATTGGATGGATTGGATGGATTGGATGGATTGGATGGATTGGATGGATTGGATGGATTGGATGGAATGGATGGAATGGATGGAATGGATGGATTGGATGGATTGGATGGATGGGATGGATTGGATGGATGGGATGGATGGGATGGATGGGATGGATGGGATGGATGGGATGGATGGGAGGGATGGGACGGATGGGAGGGATGGGACGGATGGGACGGATGGGACGGATGGGACGGATGGGACGGATGGGACGGATGGGACGGATGGGACGGATGGAGGAATGGGACGGATGGGAGGGATGGGACGGATGGGAGGGATGGGGACGGATGGGACGGATGGGAGGGATGGGACGGATGGGGACGGATGGGACGGATGGGACGGGTGGGACGGATGGGACGGGTGGGACGGATGGGACGGATGGGACGGATGCGACGGATGGGACGGATTGGACGGATTGGAGGGATTGGACGGATTGGACGGATTGGACGGATTGGGCGGATTGGACGGATTGGACGGAATGGACGGAATGGACGGAATGGACGGATTGGACGGATTGGACGGGTTGGACGGGTTGGACGGGTTGGACGGGTTGGACGGGTTGGACGGGTTGGACGGGTTGGACGGGTTGGACGGGTTGGACGGGTTGGACGGGTTGGACGGGTTGGACGGGTTGGACGGGTTGGACGGGTTGGACGGGGTTGGACGGGTTGGACGGGTTGGACGGGTTGGACGGGTTGGACGGGTTGGACGGGTTGGACGGGTTGGACGGGTTGGACGGTTGGACGGGTTGGACGGGTTGGACGGGTTGGACGGGGTTGGACGGGTTGGACGGGTTGGACGGGTTGGACGGGTTGGACGGGGTTGGAACGGGTTGGACGGGGGTTGGACGGGTTGGACGGGTTGGACGGGTTGGACGGGTTTGACGGGTTGGACGGGTTGGACGGGTGGGACGGGTTGGACGGGTTGGACGGGTTGGACGGGACGGACGGATTCGACGGGACGGACGGGACGGACGGGACGGACGGGGACGGACGGGACGGACGGGACGGACGGGACGGACGGGACGGACGGGACGGACGGGACGGACGGGACGGACGGGACGGACGGGACG
>CM060962.1:142245024-142262524 GCA_030765045.1 Tenodera sinensis
GATAGATAGATAGATAGATAGATAGATAGATAGATAGATAGATAGATAGATAGATAGATAGATAGATAGATAGATAGATAGATAGATAGATAGATAGATAGATCGATAGATCGATAGATCGATAGATCGATAGATCGATAGATCGATAGATCGACAGATAGACAGATAGACAGACATACAGACAGACAGACAGACAGACAGACAGACAGACAGACAGACAGACAGACAGACAGACAGACAGACAGTCAGACAGACAGACAGACAGACAGACAGACAGACAGACAGACAGACAGACAGACAGACAGACAGACAGACAGACAGACAGACAGACAGACAGACAGACAGACAGACAGACAGACAGACAGACAGACAGACAGACAGACAGACAGACAGACAGACAGACAGACAGACAGACAGACAGACAGACAGACAGACAGACAGACAGACAGACAGACAGACAGACAGACAGACAGACAGACAGATAGATAGATAGATAGATAGATAGATAGATAGATAGATAGATAGATAGATAGATAGATAGATAGATAGATAGATAGATAGATAGATAGATAGATAGATAGATAGATAGATAGATAGATAGATAGATAGATAGATAGATAGATAGATAGATAGATAGATAGATAGATAGATAGATAGATAGATGCACAGAATGCACATGCCATACGTTGATTGGCCATCAATGTATGGCGTAAAGTCCTTTTAAAATTTGAGATAGGGAGATTCCTGATCCTTTCGGGTAAAATATTGTATAGTTTATTAGAGACAACTATAAAACTGTTCTGAATATTCGTAAGTTTAGATTTGTTGATGTTAAATTCAGACGATTTCGTGTCGTGTAATTGTGAATGTTCGAGCAAACTGTAAAAGTGGTAAAATTTTCTTTGACATACACGAGGCAGGTCAGCACATACAACGATGGCAGGGTTAAAATACCTAAATCAATAAAAAGTGGTTTACAATGCTCTTTTAATGAACTCCACAGATTAATCTAACAACCTTTTTTGTTGTACAAAGATCTTCATAGCCAGGGAGTGATTCCCCCAGAAAACTAAACCGTACTTAGGATGCGAATAAATGTGAGCATAAAATACTTTCATGAGAACATCCTTACTTACACTGTGACTTAAAATTCTTAGCATGAAAATTCCTGTTATTTTTTAAAGATGTGATTAATATGTGTTGACCATTCTAGGTCAGAGACAATATAAATGCCTAAAAACTTTATGGTGCTTCCGAGACATCTGGTATTACATTTATACTGAATGTCAGTAGTTTTTCCAGTGTTTATGCTCAAATTATTGATATTATATATTATAATAATTTAATAAATGTTCACTTGCTGAATATGAATATCCACTTCAAATATTATAACACCATTTATTAATTTTATTGTTTCATCTTACTTCAGGCCCATATGAACCAATGGACCTTTCATTGAATCGCCAGCCTAAGGAGTTTAATTCCCTCTTTTGCGCTGACTCTCTGTGTAAAGCTGTTTCTGACGGTGTCATGGTGTGCTGCTCCGAAGTGTCTTTACCGCAGTACCTAGCCGTTATACGGCTTAACCTGCGTGATAGTATGGTGTTTTGGTCTACAGGGATTTAATACACTGGGAATGTTTGGAATCAGGGGTATTTATAGGGGCAAGATGGATGGTTGGTAGGGATTGGTCCGTGAGCGGGCAGTGCCCGGCTGCTGATTGGCTGGTTAGTCAATCAGGTGACGCGCTAATCCGCTCCAGGGTTCTGGCCGTCAGTCACTCACTGAGAGGTGATCTGAGTTAGGCGTTCTACTCTGTTTCAAGTACAGATATTAATTTTGCCTTTCCCATCTTCCAAAATTAGACCGTTGGACTTAAGATGTCCTTCGGCAATTTTTTAGATGATAGTCGGCGCGGCTCTCTCTGGTCATATTGTCCCAGAGTGTTCACGAGTGGGTTGGGGTGGTTCTGGAATTTATTGTACATTGTTCGAACGCGGGTTTTAATCACGTCGACAATGTACGGGATGCCGGAATGTTCGTGAAGAATGTGGGCAGGAAATCTCCAACCAGTGTCGTAGATCATCCTTAATGCCCGATTCTGCAACGTCTGGAGTCTGATGAAGGTGGACTTTGCCACCACTCCCCAGATCTCACATCCGTACAGGACCGGAGGCGCCGTTCACTCCTGAAAGAATGAATGAATGAATGAATGAATGAATGAATGAATGAATGAATGAATGAATGAATGAATGAATGAATGAATGAATGAATGAATGAATGAATGAATGAATGCGGGTATTTGGACGTGCAAGCACGCCCGGGCTGCTTAGGGACCGTCCCCTCTTCAGCCTAGCTTGGTTTTTGTTTTTTGGTGGGGCAGAGATCAGTCAGTTTGGGTGGTACTGTTCGTTCTTGGTGATTTTTTCTTTTCCAGGTCACACATCCCGCCGTTTCTGCTCAAGAAGACGATTTGATTGTTGTTTTTCTCTAGTTGCTGCTGTAACAGGCTCTTGTCATCTTTTTATTTATGTTTGTTGTGGTTTGTTTGGGGCAATTTGGTTTTGTTTTTAAGTTTTTTTTTTTGTAATATATAATTTTTTAAAATTTTTTTTAATATATTTTTTTTTAATTTTTTTTTTTATTTTATTATTTTTTTTTTATTTTTAAATGTTTGCTAGATACTGTAGTAGGTCTTGTAGTTTCTGTTGTTGGTCTTCTTGTTGTTTGTCGTACACACTGATGAGGGTGAGTAGTGGTGGGTTTTTCTCGTTCTGGTTTGGTGGAATGGTTTTCATCTTCTGTGCTGTATTAATTAATCGTCGTCTGTGTGGTCGTGTATGGGCATTGTCAATGTATTGGAGCATTAGTTTGGCTATGTGTTGGTCAATGGGCATGGTATTTGTGTAGTTGTAAATGTGGCTGTTTTTGAAGTTGGGTTGGAGTTTGAAGGCGATCCGTAGGCATTTTCTTTCGAAGGATTGTATCTTCTTCATTGATTCTGGTGTGATGAGTGGCATGGTGGCAACTGCAGCATATATCAGGTTGGGACGAATGAGGGCAATGTAGAGGTGGCGTAGTATTTTTGGTGAGAGGCCGCGTTTATTCAGTTTAGCAAGGTAGGCTATCGTTCCAAGTATTGGCCGAGTTTTTCTCAATATTTCGTTGTAATGCGGTTTTATGGCAAGGGTGTGGTGGATTTTAATGCCTAGATACTTGATGGTTCTCTGGCACATTATTTCTTGGTTATTAAAGTTTATCGTTACATTTCGGTGTTTTTATTTTATTTTTTTTCTGAAGGTGATTGCTTGGGTTTTCTGCACATTAATTGTTATCCTCCATTTCCTCGTCCACTTTCGGAATTGATTAAGTTGTTGTTGTAGTTTGTTTTTTGCGGCTAGTAGTTGTGCGTGGGTGCACCAATAGGCGGTGTCTTCAGCGTATTGTGCAAGTTGTATTGAGGGTTGTTGTTGTTGTAGTGTTTAACGCCCGCTTTTACTACTACGGCACCACAGGCGGTGACACTGATGATACATGAAGATGGAGCACCGGTGGAATGAGATGGCGGGGGAAACCGGAGTACCCGGAGAAAACCCGCCCTGACGCCGCTTCGTCCACCACGAATACCACATGCGGGTCCCTGGGATCGAACCCGGGCCGCCTAGGTGGTAGGCGAGCGCGCTAACCGCTCGGCCACGGCGCCGCCTGTATTGAGGGGTGTATTGGCTGTGGGGTGTCTGAGGTGAATAGTATGTACAACAGTCTGGATATTACACTTCCTTGTGGTGTACCGGCTTTCATGTGGATTGGGTTTGACTTTTCTCCATTTATTCTTATGTTGGCTGTTCTGTCGGTGAGGAAGTTTGCTATCCAGCGGGTTAGTCGTTGTGAGAGGTTCATGTTTGTTAATTTGAACAGCAATCCATTCGTCCAGCATCTGTCGAATACCGACTGGATGTCCAGGAAGGTTGCGACGGTAGTAAATCCTCTGTTATATTTATCTTGTAGTTGCGACATCACTCTTACAAGCTGGTCTTGAATTGTGATGTCGCTTCTATATCCGGCTTGTGTTGGTGGTAGTAGGTTCCTGCTGTGGCATATTTCTGTTATTCGGTGAACTATTATTTTTTTCTAGTATTTTAGAGAATGTGGAGGTTAAAGAGATGGGTCGGTAGTTTTTGGGGTCTGTCTTGTCTTTTCCGGGTTTTTCAAGAAGTAGTATGTTTGCTTTCTTCCATATAGTGGGGTGATATCCGTGTTTGATTATTAAGTTATAGATGTTTGCTAGGTGTTGTATAGTGGCCGCTGGTAGTTTCCGAAGCATTACATATGCTATATTATCTGGTCCTGGGGCTGTATTCTTGTTTTTGGGTATTGCGTTTATTACGTCTTGTTCAGTAATGGGTTTTTCAGCATTATTTGCGGGGTCTAATTCTGTTGCGGGGAATTGTGGGGTGTATAGCTGTTGTTGCTGTTGTTGTTGTTGTACATGTCTGTTTATGTGTTGGTAATGTGTTTTGTGAAATTTGGGGTCTTGCGGTGTCTGGAAGACGCTGTCGTAGTGTTTCCGAAATATTTCTAGTTTTTCTTTTGTGTCGTGTATTGTATAGCCGTTGTGTTTAATGGGGTAGTTTGGTGATACTTCCTTTTTTGTGGTTTTGATCATTCTCCAGAATTTTGCCGGGTCTCGTGTGTGGTTCTGTGTTAATTTGTCGAGCATGTTGTTCCATTTATTGTGGTTGTGATCTTCGATGGCATTTTTTTTACGTCCTCTTGTAGCTTATTTAGAATTCGTTTGTCTTGTGGGTGATGTGTCTTTATGTATTGGCGATGGGCTTTTCTCTTCTTCTTTATTAGGTGAAATATGTTGGGTGGAAGTGGTCTACTGTAGGTGTTGATGTTGACTGTTTTTATTGGTACTGCTGCAATGCGGGCTTGAGTGACTATTTCTGTGATGGATGATGCGTATTGTTCTATGTCTTGGCACGATGTGGGTGGTTGTGGTATCAGGTTGTTTGATAGGTGTTCTGCTGTGTGTGTGAATAGTTCCCAGTCGGCGTTCGTGAAGTCGCTTATTGTTATTGTTCTTCTGCTTTCGGTATTCCATGGATTAGTCCTGATTGTTACAATGATTGGTATGTGATCTGTGTCTGGTGGTGCGTCGGTTGTTATATCGTCTATTTGGGGGAATGTGAGTTTGGAGGTTAGTATTTTGTCGGGGGAGGTGGGTTGTTGGTTGCCTGTTCCTAGTCTTGTCGGTCCTGGTACTAGGACAAGTTTTAAGTCTGTGTTCTCCAATACTTTCTTCAGCTGTCGTCCGTTTGTGTTTGTGATTTCATCCAGTAGTTCCGTGTTGTTTGCATTCAGGTCTGCTGCGATAATGAGGCGCGGGAAGTTGTCATTGAGGAATTTGAGAGTGTCTGTTGGGAATGTTGCTTGTGGCGGGACGTATAATGTAGCGATGTGAAGTTTCTGTCGTTGAATTTGTATTTCAACTACCAGGAGCTCTTGTTCTCGAAATATGGGGGGCGTGTTTATTTCCTTGGGATTTAACTCTTTTTTAACCATGATCATTACTCCACCTCCAGTTCCTTGATTTCTGTCCTTTCTGAATATTTGTAAGGGTTGAAAGTAGAAGTGTCTGGTTTTATTTAGTTTGGTTTCATTTACTGTTATGATGTCTGCTTCGTGTTCTGTTATTAGGTTATATAGTTGTTGTCTTTTGATGCTAATTCCGTTGATGTTGATATGTAATAGTTTAATATTGTGGCGAATGTGGGTTGTTGTTGTTGTTGTTGTCGTTGTGGCTGCCATTATTAGTTTTGTTTTATTTTTCTTTTTTTCCTGTTGTTTTTATTACCGTAAGTTGTGCATAAATATTGCTAGTTGATTGCCAACTTTGGCGGTATTTACTGCCATTTTTAATGTTTTTTGCGCGGTTTGGGTTATGTTGTGGAGTAGTCTGGCACGTTGGTGTGGGGGTGTGGCGTCGTAAAGTGGGGATATTAGGGTGGACAGTATTTGTTGCGTGAGGTTTTGTGCTAACTCTTGGATAAACGTCGTTATTGTTGTGTGGATGTTGGAGATCTGGTTCTGCAATGTTTTTATTTGGTCTTCTGTTTGTGTTATGATGTTTTTACGGTACTTAAGGTTTCCTTTGACGTCATTTCCTTCTTATTGCTGGGTATTTGTGGGAAGTTGAGCTCTGGCCATTGTGTTGTAGTTTTGGGTGGTTCAGGGGTTGCTGGGATATTGTGAGGGAAGATATGAGTTTCAGAGATTTGGGTTGCTGTAGTGGGGGGTGTTCTCGGGTACATTGGGCACCTGACTTGGCCTGTGTAATGTCCCGTGTTTCTGCATGTCGCGCAGTATGGTCCGTTGTGTTTGCTAGCGTGCATGCATCTCCTGGTGTCTGCATGGTCTCCACAGTGGAAGCATACGGGACTTTCGGGACATTGTTCCCGTTGGTGCCCGTATTGCTGACACTGTTTGCACGGCATGTGTCGTTCGGAGTGCCTGGAGGGCTCTGCTCTGAAGATTTGGTTTTGTATTATAGCACCTTCCGCTAGTATGGTTTGTATGGTGGCGACGCTATTTGTGAAAATTCGCACGAGTGGTGTAGGTTTGTCTCTGCTGACGATTCGGATAGTTCTGGTCACTTCTGGGTAGTTTTCCTGTATGTCCTGTAATAGTACTTCATCTTGGATGTCGTACGGGATCCCTTTTAATACGGCAGTTAGTGTTTTTCTTGGTCTGTTTTCTTCAGTGGTTTGTTGTGGTTGGGGTTCCGGTAATTTTGTCATGTATTTAGCTGTTTTTCCGAAGTGGTGCGGTGGAATGCCCTGCTGAAAAGTTGCTGCCTGTTGCGTCTTGAATGTCAGTGCGAACGTATTTTTCGGGGTGTAGATCCTTGAATGAATGAATGAATGAATGAATGCGGGTATTTGGACGTGCAAGCACGCCCGGGCTGCTTAGGGAGCGTTCTCTCTTCAGCTAGCTTAGTTTTTGATTTTGAGTGGGGCAGAGATCAGTCAGTTTGGGTGGTGCTGTTTGTACTTGGTGATTCTTTCTTTTCCAGGTCACACATCCCGCCGTTTCTATTCAAGAAGACTGTTTGATTGATGTTTTTTTCTAGTTGCTGCTGCAACAGGCTCTTGTCATCTTTTTATTTATGTTTGTTGTGGTTTGTTTGGGGCAATTTTGATTTTTGTTTGTTTGTTTGTTTTTTTTTTTAGATATAATAATTTTTTATATATATATATATATTTTAATTATGTATATATATATATTTTTTGTGTATATAAATATATATTTTTTTATTTTTTTTTGTTTTCTTTTTATTTATTTATTTATTTATTTATTTATTTTTTTTTTTTTTTGTTAAATGTTTGCTAGATGCTGTAGTAGGTCTTGTAGTTTCTGTTGTTGGTCTTCTTGTTGTTTGTCGTACACACTGATGAGGGTGAGTAGTGGTGGGTTTTTCTCATTCTGGTTTGGTGGAATGGCTTTCATCTTCTGTGCTGTATTAATTAATTGTCGTCTGTGTGGTCGTGTATGGGCATTGTCGATGTATTGGAGCATTAGTTTGGCTATGTGTTGGTCAATGGGCATGGTGTTTGTGTAGTTGTATATGTGGCGGTTTCTGAAGTTGGGTTGGAGTTTCAAGGCGATCCGTAGGCATTTTCTTTCGAAGGATTGTATCTTCTTCATGGATTCTGGTGTGATGAGTGGCATGGTGGCTACTGCAGCATATGTCAGGTTGGGACGGATGAGGGCAATGTAGAGGTGGCGTAGTATTTTTGGTGAGAGGCCGCGTTTATTCATCTTAGCAAGGTAAGCTATCGTTCCAAGTATTGGCCGAGTTTTTCTCAACATTTCATTATAATGTGGTTTTATGGCAAGGGTGTGGTGGATTTTAATGCCTAGATACTTGATGGTTCTCTGGCACTTTATTTCTTGGTTATTGAAGTTTATCGTTACATTTCGGTGTTTTTCTTTTATCTTTTTTCTGAAGGTGATTGCTTGTGTTTTTTGGACATTGATTGTTATCCTCCATTTCCTCGTCCACTTTAGGAATTGATTAAGTTGTTGTTGTAGTTTATTTTTTGCGGCTAGTAGTTGTGCGTGGGTGCACCAATAGGCGGTGTCGTCAGCGTATTGTGCGAGTTTTATTGAGGGGTGTATTGGTTGTGGGGTGTCTGAGGTGAATAGTATGTACAACAGTCCGGATATTACACTTCCTTGTGGTGTACCGGCTTTCATGTAGATTGGGTTTGACCTTTCTCCATTTATTCTTATGTTGGCTGTTCTGTCGGTGAGGAAGTTTGCTATCCAGCGGGTAAGTCGTTGTGAGAGGTTCATGTTTGTTAATTTGAACAGCAATCCATTTGTCCAGCATCTGTCGAATGCCGACTGGATGTCCAGGAAGGTTGCGACGGTAGTAAATCCTCTGTTGTATTTATCTTGTAGTTGCGACATCACTCTTACAAGCTGGTCTTGAATTGTGATGTCGCTTCTATATCCGGCTTGTGTTGGTGGTATTAGGTTCCTGCTGTGGCATATTTCTGTTATTCGGCGAACTATTATTTTTTCCAGTATTTTAGAGAATGTGGAGGTTAAAGAGATGGGTCGGTAGTTTTTGGGGTCTGTCTTGTCTTTTCCGGGTTTTTCAAGAAGTAGAATGTTCGCTTTCTTCCATATAGTGGGGTGATATCCGTGTTTGATTATTAAGTTATAGATGTTTGCTAGGTGTTGTATGATGGTCGCTGGTAGTTTCCGAAGCATTTCATATGTTATATTATCTGGTCCTGGGGCTGTATTCTTGTTTTTGGGAATTGCGTTTATTACGTCTTGTTCAGTAATGGGTTTTTCAGCATTATTTGCGGAGTCTAATTCTGTTGCGGGGAATTGTGGGGTGTATAGCTGTTGTTGTTGTACATGTATGTTTATGTGTTGGTAATGTGTTTTGTGAAATTTGGGGTCTTGCGGTGTCTGGAAGATGCTGTCGTAGTGTTTCCGAAATATTTCGAGTTTTTCTTTTGTGTCGTGTATTGTGTAGCCGTTGTGTTTAATGGGGTAGTTTGGTGTTGCTTTCTTTTTTGTGGTTTTGATCATTCTCCAGAATTTTGCCGGGTCTCGTGTGTGGTTTTGTGTTAATTTGTCGAGCATGTTGTTCCATTTATTGTGGTTGTGATCTTCGATGGCATTTTTTACGTCCTCTTGTAGCTTATTTAGAATTCGTTTGTCTTGTGGGCGATGTGTCTTTATGTATTGGCGATGGGCTTTTCTCTTCTTCTTTATTAGGTGAAATATGTTGGGTGGAAGTGGTCTACTGTAGGGGTTGATGGTGATTGTTTTTATTGGTACTGCTGCAATGCGGGCTTGAGTGACTATTTCTGTGATGGATGACGCGTATTGTTCTATGTCTTGGCACGATGTGGGTGGTTGTGGTATCAGGTTGTTTGATAGGTGTTCTGCTGTGTGTGTGAACAGTTCCCAGTCGGCGTTCGTGAAGTCGCTTATTGTTATTGTTCTTCTGCTTTCGGTATTCCATGGATTGGTCCTGATCGTTACAATGATTGGTATGTGGTCTGTGTCTGGTGGTGCGTCGGTTGTTATATCGTCTATTTGGGGGAATGTGAGTTTGGAGGTTAGTATTTTGTCGGGGGAGGTGGGTTGTTGGTTGCCTGTTCCTAGTCTTGTCGGTCCTGGTACTAGGACAAGTTTTAAGTCAGTGTTGTCCAATACTTTCTTCAGCTGTCGTCCGTTTGTGTTTGTGATTTCATCCAGTAGTTCCGTGTCTTGCGGGCGGTGTACCCTTTTATAGGTTAGAATGCTTTCCCCCGCCACACCTGTGCAGCTGCGCAGTAGAAACAGCTACCCCCACCCCCGAACTTTGTTTCTATTGGCTAAAATAAGAAGTTAGCTTTCTTTCCAATAATTGGATACTGCGAAATGATATACATAATAGCTTGTTTGTATAAAGAAAGTGACAAAGCCAACCTTTAATGTAATTTAAAATGAATGTATGAACATCTGAAAGATGTCTTTATTCTCTTTTCTTATTCAATGAACTGACTGCTGAAGGTTCAGTAAGAAATGACAAGAAATGTTATGCTTCAATAAAAAATTAAAGATGAATAACACCGAACAAAATGTTTAAAATATAGGCTGGCGGGATTCCTATTCATTATCATTGTTATTGTTCCCATCTCCATGCTACCATCAGCCCTTCCAAGGGATTAAATCACACAAGAAGTTTTGCGCCTTCCATTTCCTTTAACACCATAGAGCTCGCCTTGTATTCTGTCTACAAGCCCCACTTTTCCGTTTTGGTTTGTATCCTGTAATGAATATTGGTACGCAGTTTTCACTCATTCTTTGCGTTGTTTCCAAACATATTCTCCCCTTAAAAGCCTCTGGATTGTAAGATTTAATAGTACAATTGTTTTATACAAACCTGCTATAAACTGGCAAACTTATTAAAGCAACTTACATCTAGTGAAAAAATAAAAAGTTCCTGTTGAGATTTTATTAACCCCTTAACTATTACTACTTGAGAAAAATAAATACTTTCAGGGCATCAGGTCTCATTCACTAACTTTATTCACTAGCAAGGGTAAGATGAATGAAATTTTCATTATTCTGTCTCTTCAATTTTTATTCATTTGATAACAAAGAATAATATCAGGAGTTTCATATATTGAAATGCAATTAGCGTTGTGTATTTTTTATGCTCGGTTGTCGCAACCTCTATTTTTACTTTCTCTACTGGTCAGTAGGGGAAGTATCGTACTCCACCCAAAAATTCGAAGTCAAGATTTCACCGGAAATATATGTTCGAGGCCCCCTGAATCAAAAAAAAAAAAAAAAAAAAAATTTAAAAAAAGTGCGTGTATGTGTGTGCTTGGGTGCATGTGTATGAGTGTATGTGTGTAAGTGTGGGTGGGTGTGTGAGTGTGTGTGTATGTGTATGTGCGTGTGTGTATGTGTGCGTGTGTTTGTGTGTGTATGTCTAAGTGTGTGTGTGCGTGTAGGTGTGTTTGCTGAAAATTTGTGTGTGTGCGTGTATGTGTAGGCATGTGTGTGTCAGTCTGCGGTCAGCATAACTCAAAAACGAAAAGTCGGTTAAAACCAAAGTTAGTATTTAAGTTTAATGTCTTTCAAGGATGCGCCACGAAGAATTTGAAAAGAAAATATCCCCCCCGCTTAACTACCCTTTACATGGAACATTTTTCGAAAATTTTTATTTTCTTGGAAATTGCTCTAACGATTTGATTAAAATGTCATATGTTTGAGATATTTTTTATGACAAATGAAATGTATATCTTGAATTTTCTGGGTGTAGCCCCTGTAGTCGTATTTACTCTGGACGACTTTTGCATAACTGGTAAACCGTTAGAGATGAATCAAATCATACTATAGAGAATATAGATCTTGCTAAAATACACAATTTTTGACTGAATAAATTTTCTTGTAGGGTGAATCATTTCGGAGATATTCCTTGTTATATGTGTGAGTTTCGGAAAACTTAGATCTTTCGTGAAATGGATCATCGTTGTTCATTTTTTATACGTTAAGTGTGCAAAGACAACAGAATCTCAAAGCTTTAAAACATTATACTATCGCACAAAGCCTACAGTATTGTAACATTCTCCTTGCACCTACAAGGAAATAAGCAGTAAGATAATTTGTGCAAATATTCATCTTAACTAACACGAAGAAGATATGGGAATAAGAGTTTGTAAGAATGGGTAGTACAAGAGTAGAGAAAGTCATGTGAGTGCATCACATCAGATTTTTAATGTTTGTGTTTATGTAGAAATGAATTCAAAAGAATTTTCTGTAAGATTGAAAGGGGCTATAATATATGTAAACATGTGTTATTCCAGTAGTTACATTGAGCAGAACTCTCGAATTTGTCAATAAAGAAACTAATAATAAGGCGAGATATTACTTAGTGTCCTTTTCTCAATAAAATACTGTTGCTGTCTTTGCCTCTATGTGAAAGAGAAACCCCTTAACTTTTTTGTCGTCATGGTCAATGCTTAAATGATGGTTGTGGCAGCCTCCTGCAAACACAATAGGAAGAATGAGCTAATCTGTCGTTTAATGGCCAGTGCAAGGTGGAGGATGTGGGCGGTCCGAAAATTTCAGTGAGAATTGGTTTTTTTCTTCAGAAGAATGCGTGTGTATGGGTAGATTTTGATCAGCAAAAGTTTCGTTATGTCAAACAACAAATTTATTTTTCTGCTAAGAGTTATGATACAGATTTTCTTTTGTGTCGACATACTAAAGCTGACGCCAATGTAATTTACAGCACCTCTATCTCAAACGCACGGAACCTGGTATGACTTGTTTTAAAATCGGGGATAAAAGTGTTTTTGACCGTAGTGTATTGTAAAATATATAGTGATCTGTAAATATTCATGATCTGTATGCAAGCACAAATCTCACAGGAAATAATTATTATTCATAAGATTCCGTTTGTTAAGAAATGATTTGAAGTAAAAACTTATTCTTAACAGCTTCGGAAATCATAAGCTTCAGTTAATTGTATTGTTGATGTTAATTCTTTTGTTATGTGATAGCCATGCAAAGAAAACAGAATTTAAAGCTTAAAGATTTGACTAAATACCCAAAGCCTTCTGTATTCTATTATCCTCCTTGCACATACCTACATGGAAATAAGCAGTAAGATAATTTATGAAAACGTTTACCTCAATGTACTCCCTGTAGAAGTCCATAACTGCTGTCGGTCTCGTCTCGGTGATGTCCTGTTCTGTAGTTGAAAACATTTTTTGCATGAATTGTTAGCTCTTGAGTAGAGAAAGTCATGTGAGGGTAACAGATGAGACAATATTTTCAGCTTAATTAACATGTTGTCAAAGCTTAAAGTTGCTTGAAAGAAACGAGAAACAGCCTCTCTGAACGTGGAACATGATATTATACAAAAATGAATGTTGCAAGTATAAAATAACATTATTTATAGAATAATACTGGCATTAAATGGGGGTGTAAGCCAGTATTTTCATGAGGATTAACAGAAGTGTAAATGTCACAGTAAGAAAAGTGTGTAGAGAAAACTCTATGAGTGTAAAAGCGTGATAGATAGTCCTTGTGCTGATTGTGCGCCACCATTGAAGTCTATGAGGAATCAAAAGTAAACAAAATAGATAAATAAATAAAAACTACAAAACGTGCCCCAGGAAAAAGTGGACAGAGAAAGCCTTGTGAATGTAAAAAGCCGCAAGAAGTAGCCCGAATCTCACAGAAATAAGTAATAAGATAATTTGTACAAATGCTTATCTCAACTAGTGCGATGAAGATATAGGAATAAGAGCTGGTAAGAATTGTTTGTAGAAGAGTGATTAAAGAATGTCATGTGAATGTAAAAACGTGAAGGATAGTCCTTGTGTCCTTGTGCTGTGTGGGAACCTTTGAAGTGTTTGGGGGTTGGACGAGCATTTCAACACAATACGGTCATTATGAGGGAAGGCAGGTAACCCTCGCAAAAGGCCTTTGTGTGGTTAATATAGTGCGGGACGGCATCCATTAAGTTTCGTGAGGGCGCCTGACTCGTGTCAATGCAATAACTCAAGACTGAAGTATTCTTTCGCTAGTGAAAAGATTTCACCTTACCGATCCTGCAGGTGGGTGATCTTTGGCTGCTATGTTAAAAGAAAAACCCTAACTTTTTGTCTCCATAGCCAATGCCAGAATGAGCTAACTCTCCACTTAATTGATTTTAATTTGAGTAACAGGCTGATGGCATCTTAAGGGAAACAGTTTAAGGATATTTATAGCATCGTGGTCTTCAGAGGGAGGAGGAAAATAAATATAACATAAATACACCAGTTTCACAAAGAATTGTTAAGATTACCATCTTTCATTCTCGCTGAAAATTCTCAGCGGTCCAAAATAAATTTTCCACTTCTGTTCAGACAGGAAAAATGCGGGTGTCTATACTCGTAACTTGTTCTTTTAAAGCAATTATATATTTTCTCAGGAGTACATCGCAACTGTCACATAAATATATCAAGACCTGAAAGGGGCCATTAAGATAAACATATTTTCATCCCCCACCTGAAGGGGGCGAAGACCTCCTGCACTGGTCTTGAGAATTTGACAACATGCAGAGGGGGAGGGGGCTTATGGGGGGAGTGTGTAATTAATGTGAAAATTATGCTAAACGAGCCAGAAAGCTCATACCTTTTGGGAATTCCAACGTGTCCAGAATAATTCCCATGTCACTTAGGGTAGGGTGGGGGTAGGGGAAGTAGGAGGGGAGGGGGGGCCGTGACTGGATTTGATTAATGGGAAAATTATGCTAAATGAGCCAAAGTCGCTATTACCCTACTACTATTATGATTATTATTATTATTATTATTATTATTATTATTATTATTATTATTATTATTATTATTATTATTATTATTATTATTATTATTATTATTATTATTATTATTATTATTATTATTATTATTATTATTATTATTATTATTATTATTATTATTATTATTATTATTATTATTATTATTATTAGTATTAGTATTAGTATTAGTATTATTATTATTATTATTATTATTATTATTATTATTATTATTATTATTATTATTATTATTATTATTATTATTATTATTATTATTATTATTATTATTATTATTATTATTATTATTATTATTATTATTATTATTATTATTATTATTATTATTATATTATTATTATTAATATTGTATTAACTTGTGCAATATAGTTTTTCACTTCCAACAACACTTTGAAGCAAGTTCGCTGCTACTTGCCGCCACGAAGTTGCCTTATGTGCACCCGCCTAGAAGCAGTGACGTCATCGTTGAGTTGGAAGGCCTTGTTATTTAGGAGGCATTGGTATACGTGGAAGAGTAGTGTTCTTCTCAGTAGCACGCCCAAAAGTGTTATATTCCGCACTACATCGAAGCGTTGCGTTCGGTCACACGTCTCACAGTGTTGTGTCTGCCTTTTGCCCACGTTCTTCCAGCATAGCTGCATAACCACCCCTTTGTCAGAGTGTCATTCACCCCAAGGACCGTAAGAGGGTACCGTTAGGTTAGGCTGCGTGCTAAGGCCTGGTATGAAATACTTCTACCCGCATGGTTTTACAATACCTCGTCCTACACATATTCAATTAATAATTTTATGAGTTTCGTCCATTGCACGGGCAGCTCCAGTGTGTATTCTGAAAAAAACAAAAAACAAAAAAAAAAAAAAAAAAAAAAAAAAAACAAAAACGCGATTTTACACCAAAAGAATGATTTTTTTATTCCTTCTTCTACAAACAAGTCAAACAATTACCCGTATGTTTGAAATAGAAATGCTACGTGTTACATTCACACTGTTTCCTCTAGTCGCTTTTAGGTAACACTCAACCTCTTTCTATACTCACTGTTCTATAAAAATTTTCCGAGAAAACTTATTATTTGCACCAAAAAATGCATTCCCTCTTCTACAAATACGTCATACACTTTTTGTATGTTTAAAACCGAATGCTATATTTCTCTACTCACTTTTAGGTAACACACATTCATATATCTTTCTTTACTCACTCTTCAAAAGATTTTCCTGAAAAAACGCGATTTTACACAAACACACACACACACACACACACACACACACACACACACACACACACACACACAAAACAATGTTTTTATTCGCTCTTCTAAAATAAGTCATACAACTTTCTCTAGGTTTGAACTAGAAATGTTATTACATTCACACGGCTTTCTCTACTCACTTTTAGGTAACGCATTCACAACTCTCCCTATTCACTCTTCTACAAACAACTCATACCATCTCTATATACAAAATGAATGTTTGTACATATGTAACCATTAATCTCGAAAACTGTTTGGCCGATCACCACGAAATTCGGCACATAGATATAATTTTCATGCAGATGGTTTTCATGCTATTCATTTTAATATACAATATATTACTTTCACATGGTTTCCTCTATTCGCTTTTCTTTTTCGTAACACATTCATATATCCATCTCTACTCGCACTTCAGCATACAATTCATACAATTTTAGATGATTGAAATATAAATTCAATGTAAGCATTACATTCACACGGTTTTCTCTACTCATTCTTTATTTTACGAGACACAATCACACTTCTTTCTCTACTCGTCCTTCATACAATTTCCTGTATGTTTGAAATAGAAATGCAACGTGTTATATTCACACTATTTTCTCTACTCACTTTCGTTTTACGTAACAATTCACTGTTGTTCTCTGCTCGCTCTTGAATTACAGGTCATACAATATGATAAACGATGATAAACGATAAACTCCAAAACCCGTTGAACGATTGCCATGAAAATTGCCACACACCTACCTGTTTGTTTTCATAAAGGTTTTTATGCAATCCATTTTACCGCGCAAATTATTACATTCACATGCTTTTCTCTACCCGCTTTTCTTTCACA
Organism: Tenodera sinensis; assembly: GCA_030765045.1. Lineage (NCBI taxonomy): Eukaryota > Metazoa > Arthropoda > Insecta > Mantodea > Mantidae > Tenodera > Tenodera sinensis. The sequence goes on from CM060962.1 coordinate 142,261,492, forward strand.
TAAAACATTCACATGTCCTTCTCTACTCCCTCTTCTAAAAACATTTCATGCATATTTCTATACGTTTGAAATATAAATGCAACGCATAACATTCACACGGCATTTTCTACTCATTTTTCTTTTACGAAACACAGTAACACTTCTTTCTCTTTTCCCTCTTCCACAAACAGTTCATGCAATTTTTATGTATTTGAAATAGAAATGCAACGTATTACATTCACGCAATTTTCTCTACTCACTTTTCTTTTATGAAACACAATCACATTTCTTCTCTACTCCCTCTTTGACAAAGAATTCATACAGTACAAGTCCACCAACAATTCATACAGTTTTCTATATGATTGGAATAGAGATGCGTATTACATTCACACGGCTGTGTCCGCTAGATTTTGGTCCTGTGGTATTTGTTATTGTTCAACAGTGCTTTTGAACACAGTGTCCTTACGGCGTTTTTATAAAAAATCAAGAAATAGTAAAAAAAGTAAAATTGTCACAATGAATGTTAGGAGTGGGACGAGAAGCACGATATGAGGCAGATAACGAAATAAATGTTAGCCAAGATGGACATAATGAGAAATAAAATTAATTCCGGAATGTGGCAGATGGAAACAAATATGGAAGCCAAAATGAAAAATGTAAATTCCGTAATGGAAAACATGAAAACGGGAATGTGCGATATGAAGATAGAGCTATCGGAGAAGATTCAAGAGCAATTAGCCGGGGTGAAGGAAGATATGGAAAAACTTTGCGGAAAGATGAAGGACCTTAGCTAATATATTAACGTCCTGGAAGATGGAGTTCACGGGAATACCAAAGAAATGAACAAATGATCAACGAAAAAGTCGAACTAGGTGGATGTGCATAGGAGAGATCTATGTTCGGCAGTGAACGCCTTACTCCTGAAATGATGATGCTGATGAAATATTTATATGTAGATATCTCTATATTTCTTGTATCTCGGAAATGGCTGTAGTGATTGCGATGCAAATTTATATTTAGTTAACGTTTCACCTTTCGAGTTTACGTAAATAAG
>CM060962.1:142267524-142450024 GCA_030765045.1 Tenodera sinensis
TTTATCATTTTATCACAAAATTGATTTTAATACCAGAAATAAATAATGTAATTTTATTTAACTAGCAATCGAGATTTTACTACTTCCATCACAAAGTGATGTGACCAAATTTGATTCTTCAAGATGTTACGAAACAAACTATTGGATGGTACTTATACGTGAACTTTTAACTTAAACATTTAAATTGAACTAATAAACTACACTCTTCTTTTTATGTTCTTAATTTCAGATTTTTCGAATTCGAAAGACCTAACCTGAAAGAATACACTCATTTCAGAATTTGTGGAAGTGTTAATGTCAAGTGTAGGTAATCTTTCATTATCGTTGTGCCGATACGTTCCACCATACGTGTGTATACAATAATAAGCGAAGCGAGTGGACCGTTGCATACATTCTCAAGTAGCCAGTAGTTTAATATAATGACCTGCTACAAAGGTAAATTTTATGTTCTATGAAATTAAACTCAAACCATTCTGTTCCATAAGGATGTAAAATAGAAACAGTTTCAGGAGTAACATACGCTTCTAATTAACTAAATTCGACTATAAATTATACGTATAATATGGTGCATTTCAAACTACTCAAGAGTACCACTGAAAATTTTTTCAGGAGGAACGCTTTGTCCGCATGCTGTAGCTGCCAAGATGTGGTTTAATTCATACATTATGTCTGCGAGTGGTGATTTTTAGCATTTTGATTTGCAATTTAGTAATTTTTTAGCATTTACGTATTTGCTATTTAGGATTTTATGGAATTCCGAAGAAAAACATGTAACTGATAAATAGGCGGTGTATTTTGATACAACGTTACTCTAAAGCTAAAATCACATTTGCAAAGAATTAGAAGTGAACTAAAATTACATTAATAAATTACGCATTTTTTTTTTTTTTTTTTTTTTTTTTTTTTTTTTTTTTTTAACTTAGTACAGATTAAAGCAACAGAGATAAAAATAAAATTGATATAGACTAAAGCACGACACAGTAAAAGGAGAACTCTTGATACAAAATCAGAACAATAAAACACAAAATTAACTCAAGTCATGCAAGTTCATAAATAGGGCTCGGAAGTTCATGCCCTAAAAAAACACTGAAATATGCATGCAAATATGCTCTTAAAAACTTCAAAATATGCCAAAAAATATGCACTATTTCATTAGAACAGTTCATGTCCCTTTGCAGTAGACGAGTTAGTGTAAATAATAAAGTTACCTTATTCCATAGAGGTTGAAGCAGAAGTGGTCCCGCTGCTACTATTAACTGCTAAATTGCAGTTCACAACCAACACTACACAAATTTTCAAAAGTAAAACGTCGTCTATTGTCTGGCAAAACACTGTTGTAACGTGAAAAACTTCTTTACATGTCACAATATGTTATAGCGGCATATTTAAATGATGTTAACTGTTTCACAGAGAGAGTCAACTCTCTTGGTGTGACAGATGGTTTTCTTTCAAGGATGTCTCGAATATCGCACATCTGTTTATAACCAGAATTTTTTGAAATTACATAATTCACTTTCTCTTATTACTTTTTGTCGTATGCTACCAGGAACCGAACTTAGATCACATATTGTTTTTTCAAGCACAGTAAGTGATTCATGCAAAGGAAATCCTACAGCTTCCAATGCCATTATGGCTGTTGATAAGAAAGAAAAATGGGCAGATATGAAACTAAGATCCTTCTTTAACCCAGTGCCTGACAGAATATTTTGCACAGTTTGTATTGATGAAGCATCGTTGGAGTCCAATGAATTAACAACCTCTTTGATTATTTCTATGTGCTCAGCACAATATAAAACTGCATCGACCCATGTTTCCCATCGAGTTAACACTGGTGCAGGAGGAAGTCGGATATTAGGTGCTGTTGATCTAAACAACTTAACTCTTTTAGGAGATTTAACAAAAATTCTCTTTGTACTGGACACTATCTATCTACCAGTGGGAAAGAATCGCGTATTGTCTCAGAAATTCGATGAAGAGCGTGGCCTAACAGGTTATATGAATTAAGTTAGGAAAAATACCTTTTAAAGTTTTTCCTGATTTTACCATATAAGGTAACAAATAAAAGCAACCAGTTGTATTCGATTCCACATGGGCAATGTAATTTCAAAGAGTCCATCACAAATTGTGTCACAGTTACGTTGTCAGTGGCCGACAATTTGCACATATTAAGGAGATAAGCTGTAGTCTTTTGTTCATTATTTTAAGGCACCCACGATTATATTGGCAATAGAACAGCGTTCAGAATCAGAGGTTTCATCAACAGGCAACCACACAAACTGATCCGCTAAATTTTGTATATTTGAAAATACGTTATTGTAACAATGCCCTACATAAGTCTTACGCAGTGTACTTTCTTCAGGCACATGTTGTTGAGTACGCTTGGTAAGAAAGTTTTTAAATATCGGATTATTAATTTTGAACAAGGGAATATCAGCAGCTAAAAATACTTGGCACAAGTCATAGGAAAATTCAGTAACCCTACTTCCTAAACACTCTACTAATTGTTTTAGAACAGGTTATTTGTTTGCGAGTTTTCTGATTAAATTCTCCTTATGTTTTGCTGTGTTTATGTGCTGAACTATTTGAAATCTTTTCTCACTCCCTATATTTTTGTCACACGCTCCACAAAACAGTGCCCTATTATCTGTAGATATTAAATCACCCGAAAACCCTTTGTGTAAATTAATTAATATAGCACTCTAAGTTGGTTTTATTTTCGGCATTTGAAGAGCTTTTTAGCATTTTATACGCCTAATTTAATTTGGAGAGAACCAGTTCACAACACCGTTACGTTTGAAGACCACGCAGGGGCAAGCGTTGCTCTAATCGTGCTGCTCAAAACGTTGACCTGCATTTTATCTTTGTTAATATAAACCTCTCAGATAACGCACTGATTATTCTCTACGCACAAACATATAATGAAAAGATGGAAACAGGGGATTCACTACATAACATGACTCAGCATTGCTTCTCGCCACCTCGCGAGTTACATCATCATATGCAACACTACCAATATGAAAAATATTATCCAGGTGGAAAAAAAGAAACATAAAAATCATTAAAATATGCTATATAGAGGCTATAGTATTGAAATAATATGCATTTATCAAAATCAAGAAAATATGCAGTTATATGCACCATAAAATCACGTCCAAATAACTTAAAATTCCATAATTCGTGCACATAATGTAAAAGCATACATTTTTAACCCCTATGAAAAAACATGCAAATGCATGAACTTCCTAGCCCTATTCATAAATCACTAACACTATTGAATGAAACCACAAAACACACCTAACATTTTGTTCTGGCTTTCCTGTTCTCCTGTCATTACAATTACTTGTTCTGAGTGAAATATTTTTCATGTTCAACACGATAGATAGGATCCCAAATACATTGCAGAACTCCTTGAGCAAAATTTGGGTATTTCACCTGCTGAAGATTGCCTATCGCCTGAAACTCTTAACGTCGTTTATTGCGTACACGTAGCATTATATAGCATTCGGTTATTGCACTACATATAGGTATATGTAGTTGTACATGTATATATTTGAAATATAGCAGTAACGCCGTCTAAATTACGTATCAACATCGCTCATTGCGTACATGTAGCATTAAGGCATGAATCCCTAGCAGCGTGACGTTCAGTCGCCTGATCGCTGATCCAGCCACGACGTTAGGAGCTCGACACGGCAGAGGTTCCGTAGAACGTGCGGAATAAAGTGCGATTTCTAACAAAATTTCATCACTGGACGTTCTTTTGGAGGAAGAGGAAGATGATCTTATTTGCTTGTTGTTGATAAGTCATGAAGATGTTTAAAGGGGGAAAGTTAATCCGCTGTTTACAACGAGAGCATTTGAGGCTTCAGCACCATATTGATAGACATCTAATTAATGATGAACAGAAATTTAGGGAGATTTTCCGGCTGAATGTGAATCAGTTCATTACATCCTGACCATGATCCAAACAGAGGTGAAGAGGAGTTCCTACAATAGAATTAGGAAACCAATTACGCCTGCTGAAAAATTAGCAGTAACCTTGAAGTAGGTTTCAAACTATTACAAATATGTAAATTATATATACTTGTATCTTCGTTTATTGCTTAAACAAAAATAATTTACAATGATTATACAAAAATGTTGCTTTTAAAGTAATGTCTGTCTCAATTTCTCTCTTTGTGTACGTATTAATTAAATGACAATAAAAGTGGGCTATTAATACTATATTACCACGAAAATTATAAAATGGATAAACTGAACAGTGCACAATAATCATAAAAGAGACCGATCTGTGGATTTTCCAAATTCCCAAGGTGTTCTGAATTTTTTATCATAGGTGATGTTCATAAAAAGTGTGATTGCCGAAATATCTAATAACTTAAATTACAACTGTATATACTCATTATCTCTCGTATGAGGCAGCTGTTCATCACCTAGGCACATAGCCGATTCCACCGTGTTTTCTTTCCAATATTAGATGTGTAATTATGCGATTTAAGTAGTTAAATACCCACATTCTTATTCATTTTTGGTATAGTCCCATATAAAAAAACCCAATAGAGGTGCAACTTAAATTACAGAAATGTTATTTAAGATTTGACTAATGAAACAAACCTTGAGATTCACCCTGCTTAACAGATAACATGCATCCTCTTTCGACATTCAATTCCTCGTTTCTTTAATTTGATAGTATTAAAAACCCGTCACTTAGCAATTGATATATTGAAAGTAGATTATTCCTGGCTGGGTTTTGGATCGTTATGTTGATATCTTATGTACAAAAAAGCCTTATATAGTAATGTCATGGTTTTACAAGATATTGTATAAAACTGGATGGAAAAGTTGTATTTCGTTGAAAGATAAATTTAAGATCGTTTTTAGTTTTAATCTGGCTTTGATTTATACCAGCATTCATCTCTATGCACTTGTGCATATTTATACGTTGTTTGTAAAGGCTATCAGTCTTCCAACAATGAGAGTGGATCAGTATGACCTGACTCACATTCTGCTTAGCGTTATCGTACCTATAATCGCTCCACCGTTAGATCCGCACTTTTGTGACCGCACGGTCAGTCCTGTTAGCCTTCCACCTACTCGGAAACACAATGCTACATTTCTTCATTCATTTTAGTTTTGGTGGTAATTCGTCCTAAGTCACCCTCTTTCACTCTGCACTTATTAAACAATCAAACAATATATTGCTGCGAGCAGCAAAACACACGGAAGGCAGAAGCTGGGAATACACGCACATACATCTCACCCATGTTGCAGTTTTTGTTCATGAAGCGCTGGCGCCACATAGCATCTCGTAAACGAGTCGAAAAAACATGACAAGAAAATAACTGATGACACTCTTTGATGCAGAAATACATAATGTATAATTATGATTTATTTGTCTAATTAAAGCTATGTTTAAAAAGCACATGCTTAACGATCTCTTATCCCCCACCCAGTGTTACGAAAAATATTTTTCATCCATTATCCGAAAAATTGCGTTATCCGAAGTGACTTCGCCCCCTTTATTTCGGATAATCGGGGTTCTACTGTACTTCTAGATGTATGTGCTTGAAATAAAGCTGTATAAGTAAAGTCGCTCGAAAGGGACAATGGGTGGGCTAACGAGTTTAACAACTCAACATCATGTTCTTAAACCACAACTTGTTAACTCAGAATAATTTTGCCCCTACCCGGGATTCACTAACATAAGTACGACTATTTGTGACGAAACAGCGCTTTTGGCAGATACACAAACTTAACCTTTGACTTTCACATTCAACAGCATTTGCAGGCATTCTACATCTTTATTTCTGCATAGTTTGCACTACTAGTTGGAAATTAATTCATATATCCCTCCCCCAAAAAAGACAACACTGACAACTCGAAAAAATGGAGCTTTCTTTTATATTCACTTAAATCTCCAAACCTATTCACAATATCCGACCAGTGGTGACAGAATTAAAAGGTTTACCACTCTTACGAGAGAGAAAACATTTTTCGCCTTTTGTTCCACGCACTGCTCAACATTTGTTGTACACATTCAGTTTTAATTTTGATTATTATTCTCATTTGAAAAAGAGTCCATGAATTGCAACACATTTCATATTTGTATCGTACTTCAGCATACGTTTCGCATTTTGAGCCAATTTCGCATTTAATTGCATTTTCAAAACAAACTAAACAATGGTTTGCAGGTCGTGAAAATGATAATACAAGAGTACAAACCTTTATCTACTCGTATATCGTATTTGCAAAAATCACTATCTCTAACTAAGCCTAACACGAGAATACTTGGGATCGAAGGTTCAAAAGGGAGCAAACAGAAGCCGTTCAGCTCAGAAATAGGGAATTCACCATTTACGTGTAAAACTCTGCAGGCAATTAATGTGCACCTACCATTGTCTAAGAAACTCTGGTAATTTAAAGAAGCAAAGCGTTGAAACAGTAGCATGAAATTGCACATTTTCCATACTGTAATTTTATTGCTCCATTTCCCATCAACGATTCATCTCAAAGCAATATATAACTGTCTCATTTTCTGTGAATATTATATGAAATACACGCAGTTAAGGGAACATTTAGCAACAAAACTACAGGATTCGAAAAAGAATTTCTTTCTTTCTATCTTTTTTGTCCTTAGTATATTGCCGCCCTTTGTATCTTTATGTTCCTTTCTTAGAATGAATGAGCCTCAAATTTCTCTACTAGTCATAGGCAGAGCTTTTCATGGGAATGACAAGTCACTGTTTCTGTGATAGGTTTTGTGTTCTAAAGGGTGATTTCTATCGGTTCCGAGCATCGGAGTTCAGAAATATTCCCTGTAATATGTGTTTAGTATTAATAAACTGAAGCAAAGGTGTATGACACGTAAATTAAATAATATCAAAAATCGCAAGTTCTTGATAAATAACTAAATTAACAACTTTAAAATCATATCAGGATACTAATGGCAATTTTATGCGCTTTATTTCCAAATTTCTTTCACGATAATCACCGTTTTACAAATTGTTTTTCTTGCACCTATACACTTTTGCAAATACCACACTTATTAAGATTAAGTAATTTTCACTATAATGAAACAACTAGCATCTCAATCCCGATATTTTTAGACACACACTCTTTTAAACATTTTTACTCAACGATACACATGTTTACGCAAGGCATTTTACAATCTAGTGTCAATGATCTGTGTCAAAGGATTTTAACTAAGATAGAAGGCATTGTTGCAGGAATTTTTGTTATTATTTTATATCATGGTTGTAGCAAACCAGTTTAATTCACGAGAGAATAACAAGGTTCATCCCCATAAACCCCCAAAAGAAAAAGAAAACAAAAAAGGCTCATTTACTCTTTTTGTGACAAAGGATTTCCACATCCTTCATTGTTGAGGTTCAAAATATAGGTCCTCTCAAACTTTTGTTTTATATGTTTGACACAGGAAGGAAAAAAACTGCCGCTTTGTTGGGTGAACAGAGAGTTTTGGTTTTATAAGATGATGTGGACATGTCCAAATTATTATGTAACAAACGTACTTGATTTCAACGACATTACGCACTACATTCTGAAGGCAAGACCTTAAAAAGCTCCCATTTGGTTACTGGGTAACATTAGGATTTTTTAGTAAACTACGAAAACTCTTTGAGCAGAAGAGCAATACTCAATAAAATAGTGGCAGAGCTCCACGTGAGAGACAGAATCCCAGAGTGTTAATATCAACGTGTATTACTATTGTTTTTATTATTATTATTATTATTATTATTATTATTATTATTATTATTATTATTATTATTATTATTATTATTATTATTATTATTATTATTATTATTATTATTATTATTATTATTATTATTATTATTATTATTATTATTATTATTATTATTATTATTATTATTATTATTATTATTATTATTATTATTATTATTATTATTATTATTATTATTATTATTATTAGTGTTGTTGTTGTTATTGTTATTGTTATTATATTGTTATTATTATTGTTATTATTACTGTTATTGTTATTATTATTATTATTATTATTATTATTATTATTATTATTATTATTATTATTATTATTATTATTATTATTATTATTATTATTATTATTATTATTATTATTATTATTATTATTATTATTATTATTATTATTATTATTATTATTATTATTATTATTATTATTATTATTATTATTATTATTATTACTATTATTATGATCGTCGTCATCATCATCATCATCATCATCATCATCATCATTATTAAACCACCTCTCGTACATCTCAAATAACATGCATAATAACTTTTACCGTTTAAGTAATAATATTAAAACGCCCAACAAACAGTTAAAACTGCCTTAGAAGGCTAAATTACGCACCAACAGTCGTGAAAAGGAAATGGCATAGCACCTGGCACATAAGTTCTACGGTTGAACTCGGAATGCGTTTTCAGACAACCATCCAAATAGCTGAATAGAATTATGACTGTGTACTTTGCGCTAACCCCAGGAACAGGGTTCGCTTCTCGGCATTGCACAATTTTTTATACTCATCAAAGCTTGGAAACTGAATTCACAATAATCTAATTTTAAAGTCCCTGAGAATTTAGGATATTATAATTTAAATTGTTTTTGGTTGTCTACATCTTGTAATAGATTAGGTATAATAACTTCTGCCCCATTGGACTGGCATGATGTAGTGTGTTATTACGAATGCCGACTCCCTTCATTCTCCACGCGTAAGCTGTCACACGATATTTTGTGCCATTCGTTCACGATGTATTCGACAGGCGAGTACATCAATGTTTTTGATCTACGTAAAAGCATGAGCCAATTGCGCAACCGGGAGAGATATCCTCATATACAACAATACATAAAATGGAAATAAAGCAATTACGAATTAAAATAATAACAGCTTTAAGCATATTTATCCCTCAACCAATGTTATCTGTGAATATTAAACGGTAAAAAATTTGTACATGAAGGGGATTCGAACCAGGTGAATAGCAGAGTAATTCTTACGAATCGTGCGGTTGTTCCAACTGAGCTGCCTACTCACTTGATACATGAGCATTAATTTTAACAAGTAGTATTCCCTGATCCCAGTGTACATTTGCAGTGGTGTAAACGTCAGCTTTCTAATTATGAATTTATTAAAAGGCAATGCTCTAACATCTATAATAGTACTAATTTCCTCAGTTGGGTAACCAAAGATGTCATGTTAAATACGTGGATAGAACCTAGCATTTGAACATGTTTTCATGTTAAGAGTATAAAATGTAAATTGCATAAAACCGGAAAATAAGAGGCAGCTGACTCATCTGGTATTGCATTTTCACTGGTTTCTTTCTTGTCTTCATACTTTTTCTTTTTTTGAAGGATGACAATAAATGCAAGTTTAATATACCTATAAATCTTTCGTAGAGAAGCAAAGAAGTTTGAAATTATTTATTCTGTTCAATTTTAATTGTATTCACATTTTAATTTATATCTGAAATGACTGCAGTTCTATATCCAAGCACAGAGCATACCCGCCTGAAAACCAAGGGCAAATAAAATTCTAAGCTTGATTTACTATATTTTTGAACACCATTTTACAAAACAAATGTAAAATGTCCATAAATTCTATAATTCTAAAATTGTCTGCTTCATTTAGACTTAATTTAAGTAGTCACACAGTGGCCACTGTTCAACTAACTCTTATTTTCTGACGCAAAGGCTGAGGTTCCTTTGCAATTACTTCATAATATGTTGTGTTCTTTACCTTAAAAGTGAAGGAAAATGGAACCACAGTAGATCCATGTTTAATGTTGGGCAAATGGATGTCCTGGATTCTCGTCATCTAAAGAGGAGATACGTTTCACAAAATCTTCAGTATGAGATTAGCACAGAATAGGGAAAGTTAACAAATAATGAAAATGAAAAAAATAATAATTATGTTTGTTTTTAGGGTTATTCGCCGTGATACTTCCAGCAATACTGCTGATTAATGTGACTGCAAAAGGTATTCCACAAAGACGGGATGAAATAGAATGTCCAGTTCCAAGCAAGCCCTTACCGGACTGTCCAGACCCAGCAAGTGATCCTGGCTATACGTTCTTTCCACACCCAGATTCTTGTGAATTCTTCTACCACTGTTACCAGGGTGTGCCAAAATGCAAAACATGTCCCCAGGGATTAGTGTGGAACTCAGAACTTGACACATGTGACTGGCCATGGAATGTTAACTGCAAAGTACGCGAAGAAATCAGAAGACACAATATACTCAGGAATCCATGTTCAAAAATAGGTGGCATCCTTCCTCTTTGTCCATTTCCTGACCATTATGAATCTACATATCATGCTTATCCTGGAAATTGCTACCGGTTTTATCAGTGCACCAATGGCGTGCCATATTGTCAAGAATGCCCACTTGGTCTTCACTGGCATGCAGAGCTTGAGGTATGTGACTACCCTTACAGAGCAAATTGTATATCATCTGATAACTATACAACAACAATACCAGACAATGAGGACTTCACAAGACCTGCTTCATCTGAACAGCTAGATTCCTTGACAGCAAAACTATGCCCTACAGGTCATGCACCTGCCTGCCCATTTCCAGACCCGGAATTTTCTGTCTTCTTCCCTCACGAAAATGATTGCCACTGGTTCTATCATTGTTCAAATGGAGTTGCCTTCTGCAAAGAATGCCCAGCGGATCTTCACTGGAATGTAAAACTTGAGACTTGTGATTATCCTTATCGTGCTGGCTGCATGAATGGCCTTCCTTCAAATTCATCCACAGCTGCTCCACCTCCATCAAGTACAGAACAAAATTCATCTCCTTCAGATACTACTGAACCATCCGATCCTTCCGAGGGCTCAACTACTTCTAGTGCAACGCCCATATGTCCTCCAGGGAATGCACCACAATGCCCATTCCCTGATCCTGAACATCTTGTGTTTTTCCCACATGAAAATGATTGCCAGTGGTTCTACCAGTGTGCAAATGGAGTTGCACATTGCAAACAGTGTCCCCAGGGTCTACATTGGAATGATAAGCAGCAGATCTGTGACTTTCCAGAAAATGCTGGATGCACAGGTGGAAACCCATCAACACCTGGTTCAACTACAGAAGATAACTCAGCAACAGACACAGAAGCTCCCACTTCACAGTCACCAGTCCCAACCCAGAGTACATCTGCACCAACATTATGCCCTCAAGGTCGTGTACCAGCGTGCCCTTTTCCTGATCCAGACTTTTCTGTGTTCTTCCCACATGAAAATGACTGCCATTGGTTCTATCACTGTTCAAATGGAGTTGCCTTCTGCAAAGAATGCCCAGCGGATCTTCACTGGAATGTAAAACTTGAGACTTGTGATTATCCTTATCGTGCTGGCTGCATAAATGGCCTTCCTTCAAATTCATCCACAGCTGCTCCACCTCCATCAAGTACAGAACAAAATTCATCTCCTTCAGATACAACTGAACCATCTGATCCTTCCGAGGGCTCAACAACTTCTAGCGCAACACCCATGTGTCCTCCAGGGAATGCACCACAGTGCCCATTCCTTGATCCTGAACATCTTGTGTTTTTCCCACATGAAAATGATTGCCAGTGGTTCTATCAGTGTGCAAATGGAGTTGCACATTGCAAACAGTGTCCCCAGGGTCTACATTGGAATGATAAGCAGCAGATCTGTGACTTTCCAGAAAATGCTGGATGCACAGGTGGAAACCCATCAACACCTGGTTCAACAACAGAAGATAACTCAGCAACAGACACAGAAGCTCCCACTTCACAGTCACCAGTCCCAACCCAGAGTACATCTGCACCAACATTATGCCCTCAAGGTCGTGTACCAGCGTGCCCTTTTCCTGATCCAGACTTTTCTGTGTTCTTCCCACATGAAAATGACTGCCATTGGTTCTATCACTGTTCAAATGGAGTTGCCTTCTGCAAAGAATGCCCAGCGGATCTTCACTGGAATGTAAAACTTGAGACTTGTGATTATCCTTATCGTGCTGGCTGCATAAATGGCCTTCCTTCAAATTCATCCACAGCTGCTCCACCTCCATCAAGTACAGAACAAAATTCATCTCCTTCAGATACAACTGAACCATCTGATCCTTCCGAGGGCTCAACAACTTCTAGCGCAACACCCATGTGTCCTCCAGGGAATGCACCACAGTGCCCATTCCCTGATCCTGAACATCTTGTGTTTTTCCCACATGAAAATGATTGCCAGTGGTTCTATCAGTGTGCAAATGGAGTTGCACATTGCAAACAGTGTCCCCAGGGTCTACATTGGAATGATAAGCAGCAGATCTGTGACTTTCCAGAAAATGCTGGATGCACAGGTGGAAACCCATCAACACCTGGTTCAACTACAGAGGACAACTCAGCAACAGACACAGAAGCTCCCACTTCACAGTCACCAGTCCCAACGCATAGTACTTCTGCACCAACATTATGTCCTCAAGGTCGTGTACCAGCGTGCCCTTTTCCTGATCCAGAATTTTCTGCGTTTTTCCCTCATGAAAATGACTGCCATTGGTTCTATCACTGCTCAAATGGTGTAGCTTATTGTAAAAGGTGTCCTGCAGATCTTCATTGGAATGTAAGGCTGGAAACTTGTGACTATCCCTACAGAGCTGGCTGCAGTGTGGCATCAAAGCTATATAAACTACACTAAAGGAATGCCGTCTACAATCAGTGAAGGTAAAATTAGCTATAGAATTAAGATTAAATATTAATTCCATTGGAATTACATGGCATGCCTCATTTAATATCACATTACATAAATATTATATGCAATGTTTCTCTTTTATTCTAACGGAATTAATATTGGAGGTTATTGAATAACAAGTAATAAGTTCCTTCCCACTCTGTAACAGTTTGATTGTATAGTATGTTAATCCTTATAGATTGTTGATTATGAGAGTGAGCTTTTATGCTAATGCATCTGGTAGCCTGGGGCACCCAAGCTCTGCAAGACAGAGTACCATGGCTGGTTGGGCTGTAACATTTTATTTAGCAGCTCATAATGTAAATATAACTGACATGATAGTTAGGGATCATACACTATTTTAAGGGGAGTTAGGGGTGAGATTTGGCCCATTTGGTAAAAAAAATTCATTTTTAGATTTTAATGTTGAAAAATTCTTCAATGTTTTGTCCATTAAAAAGTGCAATGATTTTGATGCCAGGGCCATTTTTAAAGATCTGGTGGCCATTTTTAAATAGTGGTGCATAGTGATTAAATGGCTGGTGGTTAGGCGTGTGCACCCACCGAGACTGAATATCGACGGATCAGAAACTCAATCATGTAAATTATCCTTAATCTGCATCCACAAAATCACAAGTTGTCTCCAGAAGTGGTAACTAAAATTCTATTTCCGGATCAGCGGCTTGGTTCTGACCAGCTGCTAGAACGCTATGCCAAGGGTACGACACAGAACTCGAATGTATCTCTTCACAATGTTGTGGGAGCTATTTGTCCAAAATAGGTGTGTGTCTAGGAATAAACTTGAACTTGCAGTACTGAAAGCTGTAATGGAGTTTAATATGGGGTGTGTGAAGTCAATTCAAGTGTTGAATAGTCTTAGGAATGAAAACATTACAGTTGAACAATATGCATTTGTCAGAAGTGCAATGCTAGAAGATGTATTCAGAGTAGAACATGCAGTGCCAGGAAACAAACACACGCAAGGAGAGCCCATAAATTGCAGAAATTGTCAGAATAAGAGAGGATAAGAGATCAGAAAGTGAAACCTATGCTACAACACACCTCTGATGCGGTTAGAACGTTTTAAAAGTTTAATGCTCTTTTTCTCAGTTTCTTTTTTCTCAGCATTTTCACATTCTTTTGAAAATTGCAGGATGTGTTCTTATTCATATAAGGCTCCAAAATTGCTCTGGGTTTTGATATCAGTCAAGTAATATTGAACATATTCACATTCAAATGCCGATGGAAAGTTAAAAAACCGTGAAATCTGTAAATAGACATATTAAAAAATTTCCAGATACTAAAGTACTGGTGTAAAATAAAAATTCAGAGCAATTATGACTTTCAAGTGCATGAAGCTTCAGATCAACAAGTTTCATGCCAAACATATAAAAATTGTTACGCAAGGAGCATTTTTAATCAGAGTATCTGTTTAATCAATTAAAACCTTTTAATTAAAAAACTATTTCACTTACATATTTCAAATTTTGTACAGCTGCATATCTAAACACTATAGTAACGTGGTTAAAATTTGCTAATGCTGGCATACAAATTGTAGAATTTCCTAAACTCACCCCTAATTCCCCTTAATAAGAATGATTTTGTATCGGTTTCACACTACTCTTGTTGGAATGCAACAGAACAGAGTAAGATAAATAATTTAAGTGCTGTGTAGCATTTATATGCAGACCCTCCAAAATGACATGTACCTCCTTTGAGATGTATGCAGTCTGAGCCATTCTCATTAGATGCCATCTGTAAGAATATTTATAATTTACCTGATATACAATCAAGGCTAAACAAAACTGGGTATTACAGAACTTTATGGAATTCTGAATTTTAGAATAATCACCAATTAGCAAGGTTCAGAACAGCAGATATATTCTCTCCTCACCCACAGATTTTCAGTAATAATCTTTTTAAGCCTGTATTTTTATTAGAAAAAGAAGGTTAAATATTTATTATTTTGAGCTTGGTTAGAATTAATAACAGCTTTTTGAGAATGAACAACTACAACATAAAAATACATTGTGTGCTACTTCATGTGTCACGCAAAAAAAGTTTCCCCTTATGTAGTAGTAAATAAGCAAATGTTAAGGAGACAATACATGAATAGATTTAGATTTAGATTTAATTTGTTGGCAACACCTACACGCATCCATTTTTGTTCAAATATCCCGCTGCCTTGCTCAATATATTTCAGGAAATGCTTTACAACTGCTTTCCAAATATGGAACAATAAAGATTTATCTTCATTGATGATAAAAAATGCATATTCAATGGACATTTAAATGGTTCATCAAAAAATGTCACCTAAATTTCTTGGCAATATGTAAAACATCATATTCTTCAGAATCTTTCATGGACTACAATCATATGCCATCAAATCATAACAGCACGGTGGTCAATCAAAAGTCCCATGGCATCCAACCCATTTTCTGAATGTGCTCTTCAAAAAATTGGGAATTTTCAATCTAAAGTGGGGTGAAGCTCCATCTTGTTGCCAAATTCAATTGTAAATGTAGTTGTTTTTCAGCTCAGGTACTCCAAGTTCTGCAGCATTGCTAAGTAAGCAACTGTACCTTAAAAACACACAAGCTCCTATTAACTCAATACTTGAAATTGCTTCTCAGACATTAATACCTGTTGAACTCCTTCATTATTCCCCGGGGGTTGAGTCAATAATCACAATTATGGCACTTAGCACGTCCATTTAGATTTGAAACTTGCCTCATTTGTCCATATAACTGAACATCAAAAATTAGGATCTGCTTCATTGCATACTAAAAGCAACTCCCAGAAGTCAAGTCTTCTGTCATGGTCATCTTCATGCAATGCGTGAAGTAATTTTGAGAGAAAAGTCTTTAACTTTATGTCTTTTAGGTTCTCTATAGTAGAAGTCAGCAAATCAGTACTGGCTGATGATACGAAGTAATATCACTGTCAGGGACGAGTAATTCATTTCCCTGTTTCAACCCTCCCTTCTTCACTCAACGCGCATTGAAACAAAAACAAGCAGCAGTGGACACCACATCAATAGACATGGCTGTTTCAAAATCGCGAAAATGCAAAGGAACCTTCTTATTCCAAGAGGAGTGGGAAGAACAATATTTTTGCTGCACTTTGAGCGAAAATGTGAAATGTCTGTTGTGTTTGAAAGTTATGATTGGTGTTTACAATTAAAAAATTAAACGACATTATGAATGTTGTCACAAAGACTACAATCAGATCACAGGTACGAAATCTTAATGCATTTAAAGTAATATGATAAAACCAATCTCTGTCCGTAAATGTAACAATAAAGATTAAATATTCAATAAAGCTTGGTAGTCTAGTGAAGAGGTGTATTACAACATACCTGCACATAGTTTATAAAATCTTAACAGTCGTTGTGTAACACCACAGTCACAAATTGAGGTTGCAAATTTACAAATAAAATTTTGAAATCACAATTACAAAGCAAGGCTGGTTTAGTTTTGTGTCTAAAACGTCCTGGCATTCCCCCACTCCCGAATCAAAGATACGTAATAGCTCTGAGCAGTCCACTTGCATAAAAGAGAACTGGGGGTCAGTCTTCCAAATGTCACGAGAGTGATAAGTTCATGCTTTGTATATGTGGCTGCCTCCAAATTCTGATAATCTTCTAGTCACTTGTTCCCCCCACCACTTTCAGCACTTCTCCGCATTTCTCCTCATTCGCGCATACGGAGTGTCATGACATTTTAGACAAAATGTAGAGAACTTGATATGGCATTTCCGTTCATTTGCTGCACATATCAGTGCTATGTGTGAGCATACATGTGTGTGCAATGTCCTTCTAAACTGAAGATTATAAAATATAAAAGCAGATCGTAATTGACAGATGAAAATCTTACGTGCTCTGTTATATACCAGTACTTATGAATTAACATTAGATGTGTGCAAATCTGTAATGCTCACAATGAAGTAAAGAGTACATTAATGAAAAATAAATGTTAAAGCCCTCTCAGTCTGTGTATATGTATTAAGCATGTATAAAATCAAACGTGTGTTAGACAAGTTCCTTTATACCGCCACAGCGGCTTTCAAACCCCTCCTTCGCACTGTACATCACGTACATGTCAAGTTGCATTCCCTGAGATCACAATTTGTGCAAATTTGCCAAATTCTGTTTCACAAGCTCCTTTGAGATATGCCAAATGAGCATGAGACACCTTCCTAGTTTACTTGTGAGGACTTGTTTCAAATGACTGAGCAACTAACTGAACAATTTCTTCATTACAGACATTATGTGCCTGACTGCCTCTCAAAGGTGGCGCCATGGCCGAGCGGTTAGCGCGCTCGCCTACCACCTAGGCGGCCCGGGTTCGATCCCAGGGACCCGCATGTGGTATTCATGGTGGACGAAGCGGCGTCAGGGCGGGTTTTCTCCGGGTGCTCCGGTTTCCCCCGCCATCTCATTCCACCGGTGCTCCATCTTCATTCCATGTGTCATCAGTGTCACCGCCTGCAGTGCCGTAGTAGTAAAAGCGGACGTTAAACACTGCAACAACAACAACTGCATCTCAAAGCATCTACAATGTTCCCTGGTCTTTCAAATTTTATGTTGTTTCCACAAGTATTGCTGAGTTGGTAACAGAGCATCAAAAACCTTGTACAAAACTCATCATGAATTTTGGCAGTCATTTGGACATAGTTTCATCGTATGTGAGCATGCAAATGTGTTCTTCCTTAGTAAATTTCAGTGGCGGCTTGTGGATTTAACGGATAGTGTGCTGCATGCTCATACAGTGGTAATGTAAATATACCCACCCGCTTCTGGTTATATTAGTAAATCGGCCCGACGATTTCTCATGCAGGCAAACATGTTGGTGACCTTGGTGTTGAAGCATTATATGCTCAAAACTAGATTATTTCCTACAGAGATCAAGGCGAGTACCTAGTGTCACCGATGGCATCCAAGTTTTGCACAGTCCATTGATCATCTGCATGAAGTTTTTCACCGAATGGCTAACTTTAATGCAGTCAGTTTTCCGCACCTGCAGTTGGTTGTATAGGATATTTACATGACGCATTAAACAGTGATTTTTACAGCACTGTCAACACTAACTAATAAGTTAATAAGTCCTTAAAATATTCCAGAATTTTGAGATTATTTTGTCTCGTCGTGTCCCCTTAATGCCAATGCAAATGCACCACACAGCTTAATGCAGTCTATTATTTTTGAGAAAATGTACCTATTTCTTTCGATTTCCTCCATTTTTAGTTTAAAAGACTCGCTATATGCAGAACTAAGCTGTGCACCAATATTTACTGCACCAAGAGCGAGACCCAGAACGTTCCTCAAGTGTCTCCTACTCTTATGTAAGTAGCAATTGCTTTTCTTCCCTTGACTCCCTGAACAATGCTAATATCAGGACTAGGCCTTTCAAGTGTTTTAACCTTATTTTTACTTACAAGGATCGAGTGCAGATTGAATTCTTTAACAGAGAGTCCACTGAATTCATTTCCGCGAGCTTTATTTAATACGGGTGCTTGAGAGGAGAATAACACTGCACACGTGCAAGCAAGATGACTAGTGGAACGTGCGTCACCGATTGCAGCACGGTACAGCGTAAATTACAGCGAATGCTGAGTAGGTGGGAAAAGGAAATGGAAGGGTGAACCTGTCACATTGCTATCTTACAATGCTCTTCCTTTTTGCTGTGGACAACGCACGCTACGTCTGTCCAGCACACTACTAGTAATAAATAACTCTTATTATACATCATCAGAGCTCGTTTCCAACTAAAGTGTTGTAAAATATTTAAAGTTGTTTATTTCTGAAATTGTTTAGCGTGCTGCAGCACGATAGCCTGTACACAGGAACCGCCCTTGGTAAATTTATATTCCATTGCAAGGAATGTTACACAATCTTCACCTGATTGAAAAACAACTTAATGTGTATATATTGCCAACAATGTCCTTAATTACTTTCTTAGTCCCATTGGTTCTTTAGATTTACCAAAAAAAAAAAAAAATTAAGGGGAAACTGACTTTTGTGCCATCTCATGTTTTCTTAACATCAAGAAAGTTATACATAGCACGATCACAAAGTCTTAATGCCTATTGTTTTCTAATAGTGGTTTTTTTTTCCTTTTTCTGTCAAAGTTTCTCGCCACAAATTAATGATATGAGCTGATAGTGGTTTAAGAATGCCTTTATAATAGTAACAAAGAAACATAGCATTCTTTTCCTCTTCATTCCTTACCAGAAAAAACTCTGCAAGGGCAACTTATTCCCATAAAAAATTATGTTTCAGATAACAGGAATGAGCTTAGTGTTTAAACCACTGCAGTAAATAAATACATCCTTGGGCAAACATGCTTTTTCATGAATTTACAATCCATTATGACGTGCCATGGAAGTTGGTTTTCCTGCATCGATTGCAAGCAACCTACTCTAATCATCTTTTTTTATGTTGTAGTGTTTAATGCCCATTCTTTCTGCATACAACACCAAAGGCAGTGACTGGTGATACATGAAATGAAATAATTAGGAATGGAAATTTGGAAAGGAAATGTTGCAGGTCTAAGTTTAGGGTACCTCCCTGATATTTGCCAGACCCATCTCTTTGTTGCCTTTGTAACCTATGGACACTATTCATATCATAAGCATTTAATGTTCTAATGCTTTCATTATTACACTGCATGGAATACAGTTAATTATCTTGCCTTGTTTTTATTTTTTAATATGCATTTAACTTGAGCATTGTGTTGATTTTCATATTAGCGTTGCTGACAAAACTAGCAGAATGACCTTCATCTTCATTTACTGGCTAAAGCCTGACAAGAAATGCTCTCTTGAACCTTCATTTGGATTTATAAGGAAACAAAGATACACATTATATTTGCCTCACCTCTTCAACTTTGGGCTCAAAGTTTTCTACTATGATTGTAACTTCTAATGTTTTCCTAATACCAAGTGAAAATGATGAATTCAATTAAGTTTTGTGGCTTAAATTCAGTCAATCTGGCATTTATTTGAAAATAAAGCCTGTCATAGAACACATATTCTTATGCAGTATTTCTAAGTTTCGTGCATGCCAGACATTTTGATGTAATCAATCATTAATGAGCAGTTAAACTGATAAAATTATAATTAACATAATTATCATCCAACACAGAAAAATAGTGCGCAATACACATGTGTTTTGTGTATATCAGAATTTTGGAATTACAAAATACTTGACTTAGTCTTATATTTTCAAACTTTTATTCAATTATGATGTAAGCCACTTATCACTCTTATATTTATATTTACTATATTATCAGCCTGCAATATGTATGTGTAGGAATAAAGCGCTTATTTCACTACCAATACATGTTTTTCTTTTTACAGGTTGACAAACTGTGATCACGAGGCATTAGAAAGGTGGCTCCTGGCAAGTGAAAAATACGTTCTTGCTTTGTGGTTATTATTATAATTATCGTGGTTGTTTTCACAAAGTTATATTTAATAGAAAAATGCTTTTTTGCTATTTATTAAAACTTATTGTAACTACTAACCATTGTATTAAACAAAACCCTAATAAACTTATCTACTGCTACACAGTTCTTGTTTTATAAACAATTTATAAGATGCTTCACATACAGGATGTTTATTAAATTAGTGAATTTGACCATTAGCGAGCTATTTAATAAGTCTAATTTGTAAATAGTTAGGCCTGCCACACTGAATGAGGTGACGCTGTGGTAACGTGTGCAACTTGCATTTGGGAGGTCACAGGTTCGATACCCATCGACTATGCACTCTGACCTAGGACTTTTCTGGTTTCCCCATATCACGTAGGTGAATGCTGGGGTGCTTACTCTCATACCACAATTTCCTTTCCATCATTTCCCATGCATTCCTTTTTCTTCTTCATCCTTCATGTATGTCTCTAGATTTGTGGTGTGGCAATGTTGGACAGATGGTGCAGATGCATGCGCTTTGTATATGCTGTTTTCATCATTGAGGTGGCATTGTGGTCACTGTCCTTGCAGGGCCAGGGATACTTGTCAAGACCCAGAACCCATGATGTTGGGGGCTGCATGGTGGGATGAACAAATGTCAGCGTTTGTAAGGGACTTTCACACATTTCTGTGGCCTGTCTGCAGTTTGTGGTCTCCTATGGTTCCCTCACTTCATTCCTTCTTCCTTGGGAGTGTTAGTGTACAATGGATCTATGTATATCTTGGTGTGCGAGGGGTCCCCTCTGCTGTTTAGCCTTTATCTTTACCTTTAGAATTGCCAGTTGACATAGGGAGACCCTGGGAAGTACACCAAACTGTTCATGTTTCAAATATAAACAATGCAGTGTGTAAAGATAACAACAGTGTTACTGAAGTGCCAACTTTATTGGCAACCAGTAAGAATGCAGCAGTGTTAACAAATCTCATAAGAACTAAGCTGACAGTGTCAGCAATTTGAATTTAATGTTCATGACCACACAGATAAAAAGACAGCAAAAGCAGCAAAATTAAGCACACCTACATTCATAAAATAATTCTTAAAAGAATGAAATTACACTTTTCTTTGTAAATGCTCTTTAACTGCTATGGTTATCAGTGTCTCATTCTACAATGGGCATGAAAGACTGCTTAATTTTAGCTCAAAGGCCTCTATTAGGCTTGAGGTTCTTTTACATGCCATAGATCTATGACATGTGACCACTTCACTTCTAAATAAAGTCATGCTAAGAATTTTATGCCCAAACAATCCGTCACCCTCAACTGGGTTTGAACCCACGACGAGGATTTTAATTGGAAAATTAAAACTACCAGTACCCAATTGACTCTTTAAATGCTTTCAGGCTGGCTCGAAGGGACATTGTCCTGCAGTCACTTTTCTTTTACGACAAGAGATTCCTTTTGCTGATTGCATTCCAATTGAGAGCCAAAATGTTGCATGATATGGAATTAGCTCAAGTTCAGAAAGAAGAGATCCAGTTAGATCAACTAGTTGACCTAAAAGTTTTTGGTAGCTGTTCTTTGGCTGTTTGGAGATTGATGGTTTAGATCATATAGTTTTCTAAGAATATTTGATAGTAATTCATTACCTAGAATAATTCACAGCAAGTGCTTGTTTGTGGTTACAGCAATGCCAGATTATGATGAAAATAAAATATTTGAGAGGTAGAACTGGAACTTAAAAATCAATGCCACAGCTGAGATTTGAACCACAGCCCTCCGCTTACTAGGCAGGTGCTCTAACCATTAAGCTCCTATGACAACCTGCCAGAATGACATTGAATTCTCAAACCAGTTCGTATTTCTCCTGGTAAACCAAAAAAGGCAGTCTCACATCAGAGACAAATTACCCCAATGGTGACTTACTATTGCAAGTACTTTATGTCCCAGGATTAAATAACCTTCAGATGGTAATTATTAACAGTATTAACACCAACGTAAGTTTGTTGGCATACATAAATAAAATATTGTTTAAATTGCACTCCTATGACTCTGCCTACTATTGCTGAGGTAACATTACATGACAAATATATGAGACATTGTTTTAGACATTCTTCGACATAAATTTGACACTTAAATTGGTTTGCCCAAGCAGTTGACAATAATGTGGCAAAAACAAATCTCTTTTGTCAATACGATCATCTCCCCTCCATTAGGTAATTGTAAAGTTATTTTCTGATCAGTAAATTCTTAGAATTTTATCCAAACAGGTAAATGTGCATATTTCAGAACTTTTGGTACTCACTTCAGACAATTCTGTAACTACCGGTACTGAGTAACAGTGAGTGCTGGCCCAACTAAAGCCCTGCCCACAACTTCAGGAACTAAAGAATGGCATATTACTGCTTGACCACAGAGGAGTACAAATAATTCTGAACGAATCCATGATGGCAAAAAAATAAAGAAATAAAAATGTTATGCTTGAAATAATGGCTTTCATTGAAATTTGATAGAAGGATAATTTATAATTTTCATACAAAAATTCAATCTTCAAGTACATAAAGATGACCTCTATATCTGAAAATATCATTTAGTTCCCATATAAAAGAACAGCTAGAATTTCTGCATGGAGGTAACCTTGTCCATCTCTGCCAACACACATAAACTGGCCATTCATCATTATCAATAAATGTATCTAAAACTATACAGTACTTTGCCTATTGCACTAGTTCTCATTCTTCTTCATTAATAAATATAAAATGGTTCATTTTTATTTTAGCCTTTTTTCCCATCATACCTCACCCATGTCTAAAAGTTGTACTTTCTCTTGACTTTTTGCATAAGAAAATACGTAATAGACCATATACAAATTTGCATTGAACTTAGAAATGTAGCAAAAGGTACCTACCTCTAGTTTTTAAAAAACAATCAATATGAGTTACACTCACGTGACTTTTTCTACCTATGGCTTTTCACAATGCTTATAATATTATAGTATATTCATATTAAAAGGGACTGTTACACATGATCAGGCATAGGAATTCTTAAGCAGTTAGCTTCAAGTTACCTATACTCAAAAACTATGTCAATATAAAGAATGTATATAACAGCAACATTAAGTCACTGATAGGTAAGTATGGTGTGCTATCTGCAAATGCCTACAGACTGTAAGAGGAATGGGCATAGTTTGTAACCTGTGACATCACTGTGTAAAGTCTATGGTTTGTGAGATAGACAAGCTACATGTGAATCAGAGTCACATAGTAATGGTAGTCTTAACCATAGCTAACACTGTACAGCATCATAACATAACTATCTTTTATATGAATTCAACGAGCAATTTACTTGTTTGTTGAGAATATGGATATATTAGGTGATTGCAATTTTGCTCCATTGGGCCATAACTGGCATGAAGAATCAGCTGATTTTGGTTCACACCATACCCTGCCTATCTCATTAGCCAGAGAGAAGTCCAGTAACAGTTCCAATTCAGTTGTTTTCACCCTGGCATTAATGCATAGAAACTCGTATGCCTATGCATGGTTCAGTTTTGATGGAAGTGAGATTCAGGAACATGGACTTGGTTGCAGAAACAAAACACATTTTACATACTGTAAATCAATTTTTGTTTACTACTGATTGAGCTCTGAGGTGAACAAAATATAATCACGTAAGATGCTTTAAAAATGCTGCATGACACTTCAACCTGGAAAAACTTAAGATGTAACAATGAACTGCTACTACAATGCTGCAAAAATTGTTACTGACATAGATTGTATATTTCAATAAACTGCAAACTCCATGCAGTAAGATTTTATCAATGTATCATTGTTTACCAGTTATACAAAATCACATAAAAGGCATTCAAATGAAAAGGATTTCACAGGCTTTTCCCAGAAAATTCTAGATATACAATTCACTTGCAGCACAAATATTTTAAACACATGATATGTTACTCAAAATATTTTGAGAAGTTTGAGGGAATAAACATGGAAAAGTTTTCCATGGGATGCCTATTTCTTGCTAATCTTTGCCTTACACCCTTAACCTTCCGGCAGGCGAGCCTAATTTTGTCACATGAGCAGGCGCGTTGTAAAATTTACAACATGTGCATTTTTAAATGATAGCAAGCGTATAATAAACAAACTGGTTAATATTTTTAATAAAACAGTTCAATAAAACTATTATCACATCCTATAACAAAAACTTTGCTCTTTTAGTTCTCTGTGATTCCATTTTATCCAGCTATTCTGAAACACATTCACTTTCATAACACCTTTCACATAGAATTTGTTTCTTAGTGTGACTTTTACAAGCAAAGTTTCTGCATCTATCACATTTAATGGAAGTTGAGGAATTTATTTGAGGTCCACAAAGGATACATGTCCCACGTTTCTTTACCGGAGGTTCAAGGATCTTATCTTCAGAAGATGATGCTTCTCCACGGAACTGCATAAGAAATACGGTGAGATTGGTTGGCAGCGATTTGAGTTGGGTTCTAGATGCGAGTTGTTCTTTCATAAGACTTTCTGCTAGCTTCTTGAGGTAAATACATCTTCGTGAAGTTACCTCTGGCTTTGTAAAGGAAAACAATACCTGCAAATTTATACCAGCAATGTTCAAGAGGGTGAAGAATATAGCCAATGGCCATCTTCTATTAATCCTTGAAACGGAGTAAGAGGCACACATTTTATCTACAACGTCAACTCCACTTTTTGTCATATTGTAGTCTGTGATTATTTCTGGTTTGTGAGTTGCTTCATCAAGTGCTGCTGTGTCATGCATAGTAGACAGAAGTACGACAGCACGGTTTTTACGAGGAACATATGAGACTAAGGTCTTGTCCTTCTGAAATCCAAACAATGCTTTTCCAATTTCTCTTGTTTTGTTTGGGAGAAATTCTGGAGGAATTTGAGGCCTGTTCTTCCTCATTGTTCCAATACATGTAATTTTCTTTTGCAGTAAATATTCAGCAAGTGGATAGCTTGTGTACCAATTGTCAGTAGTTAGATTCCTGTTGGAGTTTTCTAATTGGCACCACAAGTGTCTTCACTATATCCTCAGGAGCATTAGATATGCAGTAATGCCCTTCTGGTTGCATGCCGCAATAAACCTCCAGATTACTACAATAAAATGTTTTTGCATCGCATAATGCAAACATTTTTATTCCATATTTAACTGGTTTGCTGGGAATGTACTGTATCCATCCACACCAACCTCTAAAGGGATGAAGCATTTCATCTACTGTGGTGAATTCACCTAGGGTATAAAAATTTTGACAATTAGCAACAAAAGCTTCCAACATTGTTCGAATTGCAGCCAACTTATCAGTTTTTCTCCTATCATTCCTCGTTTCCATGTCATCAAACCGCATACAACGTAGAAGAAACAGAAACCTTTTGTAACTCATTGCAGCCCTAAGCAGTTGCATTCCTGTACCATCTGCCATCCAAAGTTCCTTTACATTAGCATGATGACCCTTTCTTGTATCAATCAAGAAAAGAATCCCCAACACTGCCATTATTTCGTGTCTTGATGTGATACCAGAATTTAGATTCAAATCGAATGGGCTTGATAAAGACACGTTTTAATTTAATTGCCGGATGTGAGATTTGCGATAAGTGTTGAGTAATAACACAGGTAGATAATAGAGTAGGAAGTGTTATAAGGTGAGCAAAATATGAGTAAATAATAGTCATTAAATTTGTAGGATAAATGCATTATTGGTTTGAAATTAACGAGTCATGACGTCATACCACATAATTCGAAATTGCCATCAAAATTTAAGGTTAGCCAACGTTTGAAAAACTAAGCTAGTTTGAAATTCACGGTCAAAATTCAGGTCTGCCAACCTTAAAAGTCGCGCGATATGTTTAATAAAATATAAAGAAAACATTGTTTAATCATAGAAAGGTAACTATATATTCGGAATTCAAAAAAGGACATGTTTTAATAGAAAGGGACATTTCTAAATTGTGAAAAGGAATGAAATAGTATTTTGGATGCAAGGCTTTCTTTTGATGACGTCATGAAATTTGAAATCGGGAGGAACGTTTTTTTTTCTAGCGTGGGGAGACGCCAGTAAGCGTTACCAGATCGGTGGATTATTATTAATTATTATTATTATTATTATTATTATTATTATTATTATTATTATTATTATTATTATTATTATTATTATTATTATTATTATTATTATTATTATTATTATTATTATTATTATTATTATTATTATTATTATTATTATTATTATTATTATTATTATTATTATTATTATTATTATTATTATTATTATTATTATTATTATTATTATTATTATTATTATTAGTATTAGTATTAGTATTAGTATTAGTATTAGTATTAGTATTAGTATTAGTATTAGTATTAGTATTAGTATTAGTATTAGTATTAGTATTAGTATTAGTATTAGTATTAGTATTAGTATTAGTATTACTATTACTATTACTATTACTATTACTATTACTATTACTATTACTATTACTATTACTATTACTATTACTATTACTATTACTATTACTATTACTATTACTATTACTATTACTATTACTATTACTATTACTATTACTATTACTATTACTATTACTATTACTATTACTATTACTATTACTATTACTATTACTATTACTATTACTATTACTATTACTATTACTATTACTATTACTATTACTATTACTATTACTATTACTATTACTATTACTATTACTATTACTATTACTATTACTATTACTATTACTATTACTATTACTATTACTATTACTATTACTATTACTATTACTATTACTATTACTATTACTATTACTATTACTATTACTATTACTATTACTATTACTATTACTATTACTATTACTATTACTATTACTATTACTATTACTATTACTATTACTATTACTATTACTATTACTATTACTATTACTATTACTATTACTATTACTATTACTATTACTATTACTATTACTATTACTATTACTATTACTATTACTATTACTATTACTATTACTATTACTATTACTATTACTATTACTATTACTATTACTATTACTATTACTATTACTATTACTATTACTATTACTATTACTATTACTATTACTATTACTATTACTATTACTATTACTATTACTATTACTATTACTATTACTATTACTATTACTATTACTATTACTATTACTATTACTATTACTATTACTATTACTATTACTATTACTATTACTATTACTATTACTATTACTATTACTATTACTATTACTATTACTATTACTATTACTATTACTATTACTATTACTATTACTATTACTATTACTATTACTATTACTATTACTATTACTATTACTATTACTATTACTATTACTATTACTATTACTATTACTATTACTATTACTATTACTATTACTATTACTATTACTATTACTATTACTATTACTATTACTATTACTATTACTATTACTATTACTATTACTATTACTATTACTATTACTATTACTATTACTATTACTATTACTATTACTATTACTATTACTATTACTATTACTATTACTATTACTATTACTATTACTATTACTATTACTATTACTATTACTATTACTATTACTATTACTATTACTATTACTATTACTATTACTATTACTATTACTATTACTATTACTATTACTATTACTATTACTATTACTATTACTATTACTATTACTATTACTATTACTATTACTATTACTATTACTATTACTATTACTATTACTATTACTATTACTATTACTATTACTATTACTATTACTATTACTATTACTATTATTATTATTATTATTATTATTATTATTATTATTATTATTATTATTATTATTATTATTATTATTATTATTGTTATTATTATTAATTTTTTTTTTGTTTAACGACGCTGTCAATTGCCAGGATCACATCAGCGTCACCGGTGTGCCGGAATTTTGTCCCGCAGGAGTTCTTTTACATGTCAGTAAATCTACTGACATGGAGCTGTCTTTTTAAGCACACTTAAAAACCATCGGCCTGGGCCGGATTTGAACCCGCGAGCTTGGGAACAGTAGGCCAGCGTCTAACCAACTGAGCCACCCAGACCGACAGATCGGTGGAGAACTTAGCTGTGGACACATGTGAGTTGCGGTTGCTCTGCGAGGATATATATATATAGTCGGCATAACTCCCGAAATGTGTCAAAGAGTTGAGAATAAATAGTCTCCAAAGTTATTCTGGGCGATCTATATTAAATATACCCGCGCATACCCTGGATTAAAGTCTCATGTTCGAGCATAGCCGGAGCAGAACTACAAGAATCGACAACGGTCGATACGTTACCACGAAGCCTCACTTTTCGCTACAAATTGGATCCCATACTTGGGGCAACCAATATACATTTATCGCTTCAAATGCCGATCCAACGTGGGGCGTCGAGAGAAAAATGAAATATAGACCAACCCCAAGAATGAACTAGACCAGCATTGAACCAGTGACTAATAGGAAGGACGACCAAGCCAGCATCGAACCAGCAAACAAGAAAGGAGGTGCCCAGCATGTCAACATCGTCAGAGAACATCGTGTGAAACGTGTGGTGAATAAGTTGAAGTGCAGTTAAAAAAAAAATCATAATAGTGAAAATTGTGAAATATTGGTGAGTTAGATGCATGTAAATAGTTCAAAACTGGAAGGAGAATTATAAATGCAAGCTAGTAGAGAAACACATGCAAATAGCTTAGAAATGGAAGACAGTGATAGCGATTTTCTAGGTTTTGAGAGTCCGGAAAGTAATAAAAGTGTAGTTAGGATAGAAAAAGGTATTCAAAATATATTCGGTAGCAGAATATGCCAAGAAGTAGAAGTTCAGAACATTAGAGAAACACCTATAGGTAGCTCAGAAATGTTTGGTAGTAATTCAGAAAGGCCAGCGATTATGTCAGAAATAGAGAATATGTTTCAAAAGATAATGAAAAAGATGAGTACAGAGTTAAGTCAAAGGATAGATGAAACTAGTAAAGAATTAAGAATAGAGTTAGGACAGAAATTAGAGAAGGGACAACAGGAATTGGGAATGCAATTGGAAAATCAGAAGAGAGCTTTAGAAACCTTTAGGGAAGAAGTTAGGGAGGAAATTAATAAAGTTAGTAGTGAAGTAAAAGAAAATAGAGAACAGGTTAAGGGAGAATTAGAGACAATAAGGCAAGAAGTAAAGAATTCTGAAAAGAAATTAGGTCAACAAGTGAGTGAAAAATTAGATAAAGAAAGGGAAAGAGTAACATATAGATTAGACAAACAAAGGGAAGAGGTAGTACAAAGGTTAGATAAAGACAGGGAAGAAATTAGAGAAGAGTTACAGGGGTGTAAAGTTAGAATGGAAAGATCTGATGTAGAAAGTGAAAGGAAGGCTAGAAATTTGGAGGATGTTACAGACCAAATAAAAGGGGTAGTAACAGAAATTACTCATGTAAAAGAGGCCTTAGAAAATTTGAAATTAAATGAAAATGCATGTAATCACCACAATCTTAATAATGAAGCTGCAAGAAACGAGGTAATACCAGGTGTATCAGCTGACATTACGATGCAAAATAGGGGTAACAGTAATTCCCATTCTGATCTCAGAAATAGCTCAGGGACAAGTGGCAATTCAAATTTACATTGGCCTAACCATGTCTTAAATGAAATGACACCTCCAGTTTTTGAAAATGAAGATTCAGATGATCCTAAAGCCTTTATAGAAGGGTTACAAGAGTACTTCACGGTGAAACATATACCGGAGGAGTACAAGATGGTGATAGTAAGAAAGTGCCTAAAGGGTAATGCTGCCAATTGGCTAGGCCTTTCTATGGGTAACAATAATGATTACGGGACCTTTAGGAACATCTTTTTAACCAGATATTGGGGGGCTAGTTGGCAGGCTAATATTAGAGTCGAATTAAGCAATGGAAAGTTTAATCCTAGATTGGAGGAATCGATGGTCAACTATTTTATGAGAATAGCGAGAAAGTCAAAGATGTTGGATCCTCCCATGGATGAAAAAGATCTAATAAATATAGTTACTCCACATTTTCCGGAAACGCTTCAACACTACCTAATCATAGCCCGACCAGGTAGAATTGCAGCTATGATCGAATTATTATCAGCCTTAGAAGTCAATAAGCCAAAACACGCATTTGGAAATAAATATCAAGAAAAAGAAACTGTAAATTCTTTCGGGCAAGGGGCACAGTATTATCAGAATAGAAGTGAGGTTAGGGAAAGGTATAAAGGATGGTGCGGGATTTTTGGATGGGTGTATGTTTCTGGCCTACTTGGGAAGGGGTAGGTCGGGAAAGCGTGGTTGCTCTTGATTGCTCCGGCTTTTTACAGTGTGACTTTTGTTTGAGCACGAGGTCCTTATCTCAGGGTTGTCCAGCTGAGGAATGTCCAAGTAGTAAATTGAAGTCTTCTATTCCGTTTAATGTTTATTTCACATTACTCATGCCCCCTTCCGACACACAAGACCATGAAGTATTGCGATCCGCGTAACGCACACGTCTGTCTATCCCGCTGAAGATCTGCCAGGCAAGTGTCTTTCTCTCCCGAAGAACTGTATTTCTCAGCTCGGCCCTTCCGCTTGGCCAGCTTCACCTTGCAGTTAGGCACGTACGTCTTCACGCGTTGGGTTTTTCAACCCTATTGTTCTCTTTCTTTCAGGGGTTGTTGGCTTCTTGAGGCACCGTTACTTTCCCTGCCTGTACCCTCGGCCCACCAGACGAATTGTCAGGTAAAGCCTATATTCAATTTTCAATGATATACAAATTATTACATAGGTACGCGGGTTTTAATCGGCGGGCGCGGGTTTCCGCCTCATATGCCCTTCGGAGGAATTTTCCGTTTTTTTTTTTCAAAGGAAAAATCGAAAATTTCTTCGACAGTCCCACTAGCAATTTGCGTACTCAGACGATAAACGTTCCCTATATATATATTCTCCTTGTTCCGTCTTGTGTGTCAGGTGAGGTATTCTAATTATGACATACATGTTATATTACAAAAATTTACCCTTGATACATTTTAGAAATTCTCAAAATATACAAAACATCCTATCCTATTAAATAGTACATCAAATTGCACATGTAATTGAAGTTACACAATATTTCAATGCCTTAACGCTAAAATTGTTACAGTTTGGTAATATACGTATATACAGATATTACTGCCATTTGTTTTTGGGGTACTGTTTTCTCTGATGCAATGACAGTTTTTGTGCACCAGGAAACTGCTGAGTGCACTTTTCTGTGGTACACTCGTGGTATTTCACTTCTAATCACACGAATATGGCATGTCCACTATTTCGCGCACTTCATGCCTATTCACACGTCTTAACTTACACTATGTGTGGATTTAGCATACATTATATTGTATATACATTTTCCTCTATAGTACTATTATCCTATCCAATCTTATTTGGACATGTTTACTATTAAAGTCGGGAGCACGGCCATTTTGTCAACTGTGGCTACTATACACACTGCCTTGTTCTCCTAACATCCACTTGAGTGTTTTCTGACATTAGTATAAATATATACAATTTCACTGTCTCCCTTGGATTTACAGAATGTACTACTTCTTTTATATATCTTCTTCCTTTATCTTAGTACTACTCGGGAGAGTGAGTTTATTATTATTGTCCCTCAGAAATTCTGTTTCTATTATATACAGGTACTTATACCCTATTCAACACAATCGTTAACAATACTAATGGTTTGATCCACTCATGACATCAGGTTTTATTATTACGGTTAAGAAAAAAAAAAAAAAAAAAAAAGGATAATGCTAAACTTGAGGTGTCGTCAGCGACATCCTACGATAGTGAAGTTTATTACGGAAAAAAAAACTTTTATGCAGCAAGATCATCGCTGCGTCATATAATGGATTCGTTTGTTGCATTATCTATTTGTTTGAATGGTCGCAGGAGCGCTAGGTTATATCTGCCTATAACTTTTTGTGTTCTCATATCTGCTACTTCGAACGATCGGTCACTCAGCTCGTTAACTATCAATATTGCCACAATAGATGTCTAAGTGCAGGGTTTCATTCACCTTTCACTCGATCTTTCTTCGCATATGGTCACGGTGTTCAGGTAGCTGTTCAGTTGGGACAAAGGATTGTATTTTTATCTTTTTATTCAGGCTGTAGCAGGCTTTTACCGTGAGGGGTGTACTACTTGTTTCTACATCCCTAAGCATTTCCGCGTACCTCACATTTTCGGTTCCGCAATAATTAAAAAAAATATCCCTTTCGTCGTCTGCCTCATTCGCCTCCGTTACATGGAGTTCGGCCAAAATGTTACCTATCTACCTGAACCATTATAACAAACAATTATTCCTTTTCCAACTGAAATGCGCCTTCTGTCAACTGTTCCCTTTCCACGATCAGCTGAGTGAAAGGTACAGTGACCTCCCCAATACTACGCTGTACTGCGACTTGCTTATTATCATAATAAATACGAGCTTGGAAAGAGTAAACGAAATCACTACCGATGAGTGTTTGTACGGCAATGTGTGTGATAACTAGAAAAATGGGTTCTATGTGCACTCCCTCCATTATAAATACAATTATGACCTGTTTCTGAATTCTTTGTCATTTTATTCCTCTGGCTAGTAACGCAC
The DNA here is from genome assembly GCA_030765045.1 of Tenodera sinensis. Classification (NCBI taxonomy): domain Eukaryota; kingdom Metazoa; phylum Arthropoda; class Insecta; order Mantodea; family Mantidae; genus Tenodera; species Tenodera sinensis. The sequence continues at coordinate 142,300,278 of CM060962.1, forward strand.
ATACGTTTAGCATTGGTATTGTACTATTGCTTCCTTCGTTAAAAATATGCCTCGTTGTTGGAATCGGGAACCTCATCCAACCCGGTTCTAGTTTCCCGAATTGTTAAAAACCCGATTACCATTTTGCGCCGTGGCTCCGTCACCTGATGTAGCATTCTCGGACGTCACGAATGGTGAACCGCCAAACCATTTTTGTCGGCTTACGGTGCCTTGGCTGTGTGCATGTGTTGCGGGTTGCAGTCTATCGGTGGTGTTGTGCCATTGGGTGGCATTATAGTTCTCATGGTTATTGCCTCCGTACATATTGAAATCCGCCATGTTGTGCCTGTTTTCAGCGTTTTCCGCGCCGTTGTACACATTATTCTGCCACTGGCTCCCTGAGGGGTTTTCTCGGGGCGGGCTACTCGTGTACTGCCTTCGGTGTGTGGTATGTCTGTTCTGGTATCTGTCGGTGTCGTTTGTTCGTCGTCGTTGTCCCCGAATTTGCATATAATTAATCTGATGGTGCCGTTGTCCCTGGTATCCGTGATGGGGTCTTTCTCGGGGTGGACGCTGTTGGTGGTGTCTATGGTAATTCCGGGAATCGGATGAGGGTGCCTGTTCTCGATAGCGTTCCCGGGTGTGACCCTGGTCATATCGGCGCTCATTGTAGTTGGCTCTTGCCCTCGTCCCACTAAAAATGTGTTCATTGTGTGGGACCTCATTTCGCGGGGCTGGGTTCGATTCAGACATATGTGGCGCTAATGCTGTTAATAAATCCAGCGTTCCGGCTATGCTGTTGGGTCGGGCAACAATGAGATGGTTCTTTATCTGTTCCGGAAAGTGCCTTATGACAAGAGAAATGAATTCTTGTTCTTCCATTGGAGGATCCAGTAGTTGGCTCTGTTGGGCGAGGTCTAGGAAATAATCCACCATGGATTTTGCGCGTACATCGAATTTTCGGTTGTTGATTTTTGTACGTACCGCGTACTGAGTTGCACTATTCCAGTATTTGGCGAGGAAATTATGTTTAAAATCTGAGTATGTGGCATGGTCGCCTACCGCTAACCTAAACCAAGTGAGTGATCGTCCTTGTAGGCCTTTCTTCACTATTAGCGTTTTAAACGATTCTGGGATAGCTTTTAGGTGGAAGTATGACTCGAGATCCATTACATACCGCTTAGCGTTGTCTCTCGCGTCATTAAAAGTGGGTACTGCAATTTCGTTTAATAGATGGTAGTGGTTGGGGAAACCATGTGTCATGCAATGGGTCTGTGTGCTCTCCGGACGTATACTACTACACGATTCTGCAGGCGATGTTGAAGACGCCGCAGAACGCGCGTTCAACATCCCCTGGCTCTCTGACGCACTAGAAGTGGCAGTGTACGTTTGTTGAGGTTGGTTGCTCTCTGTTATGGTGAGCTCATTTATGGCTTCTTTGAGCACTGCCATTTCTTGCGCGTGGTGTTCTACAGATGTAAGTGTTGAGCGATGAGCCGCTGCTGCCTGTGTTATTATATCTTGCATTTTCGTGAGTTCATGTCTCTGTTCATTTTGTTGCGTCTGTATAACTTTTCTTACTTCAGAAAATTCGGCTTGCGTTCTCGCTTCGGCACTTTGCTGCCGCTTTTCCAATGTCGCACAGGTGGAGTGCAGCTCCTCGCTCAATTGTGCATGCAACTTATTGCTAGTAGTCGAAACACGATTAACATGGTCTTTAATAGTTTCTAATTTCTTTTGCGTGTCATGCACTTCTGTGCGCAAGTTTAGGAATTCTGCTTCAATTCTGCTTTGGCCTAGGCAAATGCTATCCAGGGCTTGTTTTTGTTGTTCTATATGTTTACTCTGTTCTGTTAGGCTACTTTGAAGTTGCGCTCCTTGAGCGGTTATTTTGTTGTCTAACTGTGTACTCTGTTCTATTAATCTACTTTCCAAATTATGGAACTGCTGAAGCATCTGTTGCATTATAGTTGTGAGGCTGGGTGCAGTTTCAGGAGAAATTTCCTCTACGGTAATGTTTGTTTGTTGTTCTTGAGCCTGTTGTTCCGCCATGTCAACGCTTATTATTTTTCCGTTTCTCAATTTCATACAACTGTATAATTAGTTTTGTACTGGCTGCCTATCCTGAGTCGGGATGTGTCACTGGATATAAAAGTGTACTTACTCGTTGTTGTTGTTGTGATGAACGGTTTACCTCGTTTACGTGCTGGGTGTTGAGGATGGTCACTAATGATGTGTGTGGTGTCCTTCGGTGTGATGCTTCCTAGGCGGTGTCGTTCTCTGCGCGGCGGTCTGTGTAGTGGTGAAATCTAGCTCGGACCAGGTCGCTGCTGAAGTTGATGAGGTCTTCGTGGACGTAGTTTGGTGCTGGTGTGGGTAGTTTATGACACGTTGGGTGCCATTTTGGTGCGGGATTTTTGGATGGGTGTATGTTTCTGGCCTACTTGGGAAGGGGTAGGTCGGGAAAGCGTGGTTGCTCTTGATTGCTCCGGCTTTTTACAGTGTGACTTTTGTTTGAGCACGAGGTCCTTATCTCAGGGTTGTCCAGCTGAGGAATGTCCAAGTAGTAAATTGAAGTTTTCTATTCCGTTTAATGTTTATTTCACATTACTCATGCCCCCTTCCGACACACAAGACCATGAAGTATTGCGATCCGCGTAACGCACACGTCTGTCTATCCCGCTGAAGATCTGCCAGGCAAGTGTCTTTCTCTCCCGAAGAACTGTATTTCTCAGCTCGGCCCTTCCGCTTGGCCAGCTTCACCTTGCAGTTAGGCACGTACGTCTTCACGCGTTGGGTTTTTCAACCCTATTGTTCTCTTTCTTTCAGGGGTTGTTGGCTTCTTGAGGCACCGTTACTTTCCCTGCCTGTACCCTCGGCCCACCAGACGAATTGTCAGGTAAAGCCTATATTCAATTTTCAATGATATACAAATTATTACATAGGTACGCGGGTTTTAATCGGCGGGCGCGGGTTTCCGCCTCAAGGACCAGTACCAAGGATGGAATCGTTCCGGTGGGAAAATCAAGGTAGATGTAACCAGGAAGGGCATCACCAAAATAGAAATGGTAATCTAAGGGGAAGAAATATAAGGGTGAATTATATGAATGCAAATAGATTTGATCGCGGTAGACGGGGACATTATTTTGGACGTAGTAGAAATTCAAATGATGAGTATTGGACAAACAGAGATAATGAGTTTAGACCGAGGTCACCAAGACAGGGAGAAAGGTGTTCTAATGGACGAAATTCCCCTGAAAATACGGAAATGGTTGAGGCCATTAACAAAAACATGGTAGGAAGTAACCCCAATTTAATGCAGGAAAACAGAAGTAACAATTCGGGAAATAGTAAAGGAGCCATACATAAAAATCAGGGAAACGCCAGACCCAGTTAAACGCGCCTTCAGTGAGAACTGGGTATCCTAGTAATGATTGTGATAAGTACTCGGAAATAAATAGTCATGGAAGGCAAATGATGATACAAAAGGAAAGAGAATGGAAAAATAGAATCGACGAAAACGAAAAAGTACGAGATCCACCTAAAATCAAAATTGGGGTAAATGGAAAACAATACAATGCAATTATAGATACGGGATCAAATAGCACAGTATGCTCACAAAATTTTTATGATAATTTACAAAGTAGTGGTTTTAAAGTAATGTCTTTACCAGTTAATGGGATATATTGCTCGCTAGCTGTGGGAAAACGAAAAGAGAGAGTAAAATTTCAAGCAATGGTAAATATTGAAATAAATGGGAGAATACTAGGAATTTTATTTCTGATTGTAGGAAGACTTGTGACAGATATTATAATAGGTTGTGATTGTCTTTATGCCTGGGAAGCTGTGGTGAATTTTAAAAACATGATTTTAGAAATGAAAGTTGAAGATGAGACCATTATAGTGCCATTTGTGGAAGATAGTAGTTCAGAAACTATTGTAAGAGAAAAAGAGGAAGAAGAAATCCAAGGGGATACATTCTTTGTAGAATATGTTAAAGTAGGAGCTATGGAATTAACTGAAGTAAATGTCGAAGAGTACAGTGTCGATAATAAAGAAAATGTAGAATGGGATAAAAATGATTTCATAGACAATTTGAGGTTTTCTGACGCAACTAGGTACTATGATAAGGAGAGTAGTGAAGACTTAGAAGAATTGTTGCGGGAAAAGGTAACTCAGGCTGATCAACTAAATGAACAACAGAGGGATAAACTGTTTAAAATATTAATCCGAAATAAAGAAGTATTCTCTGAGAAACCTGGTAAATGTAATATTTATACTCATTCGTTTGAGATGATACCTATCAAACCTTTTACACATAAAGCGAGAGCTATCCCTAGTACCATAAGAGAAGAGGTAGATGCAGTTATAAAGTCAATGTTAGAAGATGAGGTTATTGAGATTTCGAATTCAGAATTTGTGAATCCCCTATGTATTGTAAATAAGGCCAATGGAAAGATTAAGGTGACATTAGACGCGAGAAAACTAAATCAACATTGTAAACCTGATAGATTTAGACCAGAAAGTGTAGAGGTAATATTGAACAAATTGCAGAAGGGCAAAATGTTTTCTACTTTAGATCTTACAGCATCTTTTTGGCAGATCCCACTTAGAGAAGATTTAAGAAAATATACAGCGTTTTTACATTCAGGGATATTATATCAGTTTTGAGTTTGCGCCTTTGGTATGAATACCAGTGGTAGTGCACTATTAAGAGCTTTGTATGAAATTTTTGGAGAAACCATAAAGAAATTTGTAGCTCAGTATGTGGATGATTTTGTAATCTTTTCAGAAAATATAGAGGAACATTTAAATCATATCAGTTATGTGCTTAGTCAGTTAAAGAAAGCAAACATGACAATAAAGCCAAGTAAAACTGCATTCTTTGTGAAACAGACAGAATTTTTAGGTTATGTTATTTCAAATGAGGGAATCAGGCCTAATCCCGACAGAATTGAGAGCATAAATAAAATACCAACTCCTAAAAATATAAAACAATTGAGGAGATTTCTTGGTATTCTAAATTATCAATCAAGATTTATCCTGGAATATGCAACCGTAGTAGCCCCATTAAGACAACTTTTGAGAAAAGATGTGAAATGGCAATGGTCATCAGTAGAAGAAGAATCTTTCGAAAAGGTAAAAACAGTGTTTGCAGCGCCCATTTTATTGGAAAAACCTAGGGAAGATCTCCCCTACATAATTTATATGGATGCTTCAGGACTTGGGTATGGTAGTGTCATAATACAAAAAGATGAGGAAGGAAAAGATCACCTCATTGCTGTAGCTTCAAGGGGGCTTTCAAGAACTGAATCACAGGCTTGCACCACAGAAAAAGAGATAGCGGCTATTTACTTTGCACTTGTAAAATTTAGGCAATATGTATAACAACCCAGTAATAGTTTACATGTCAGTTTGGCATTTATGAACTCTTGCAAACTCACAAGCACACGTATTTCTAGATACATACATGAGATCACATCCCATAACATAGAAATCAAACAAATAGCAGGAAATCAAAATATTATTAGTGATTTGTAGTCAAGGATGAAAACTAATTACACAATACCAGATACAATTAGTGACAACAAACATGATGTAACCATACTACATTTGAAAACCTTAGAAGGGACTCAATTAGCTAAAGAATTTCGAAATTTGGAACGATTACAGACAGAGGACGATGAACTTAAGAAATTGAGAGAAAAGGCACAACCAATCACAGAAAATCTAAAAGATAATATAGGTATTTATGAGGGAAAAATCTATAAATTTCATAGAAGAATTGAACCTAAATGGAAAGTAATGGTACCAAAAGCTTTACAAGAGAAACTTATACTTGCTTATCACAAAACACTAGCTCATACAGGTAGTGAAAAGCTAATCATGGCAATTAGTGACCATTTTTATATAAAACATTTGGCAAAGAAAGTGAGGAAAATATGTTCGAGCAGTGACTTATGTCAAAGGGCCAAACCATTTAACATCAAATTCGATATAGAACCTCAGACAATCATAAGAGAAGGGAAAAATGTACTAGTTACTGCTGATGCACATGGGGAGCTACCAGTAGGACAATTTGGATGTAGATATATGTTTGTTCTTCATGATGTTTTTAGTAAATTTATTAAAATTTATCCCGTTAGGAATATCAGCAGCAAAACATGTGTAGGAAAGATAGTAAAAGATTATGTGCCAAAATATGGCAAGATTCAGGCAATCTTAACAGATAATGCTACAGTTCATCGGAGCAAACTTTTTAAAGAAACCCTAGAAAATCATGAGATAAAGTTATATCATTGTTCCTCATACTTTCCATCAGGGAATCCAACAGAACGTGTCCTCCGAGATATAGGAATTTATGTACGTGTACTTACACATCATAATCACAAGGATTGGGTGAAATATTGTCCATTGATGGAAAAGATTATTAATCACACCATTAATGTAACTACTGGGTTTGCCCCAATAAAATTAATGTTAGGAATTGAACCAGAACCAATATTGATCGGGGTACCAAAGATGCTCAAAATTAATGACATTCAGTTAAGTGAAGAAGAAAGAGCGAAAATTGCTTTTGAACGAATCAAGAAAAAGGCAGAGAAGCGAAAATTAAAGAAAAAGAGTAGAAAACATAAATAGGAACCTAAGATAGGCGATTGGGTACTAGTTAAAGACCATAAGTTATCAAGTGCATTGCGAGGTAGGAACAAAAGGATGGAATTGTTATATAAAGGTCCTGCAGAAATTATATCAAAATTTGGTTATCATACCTATGAAGTAAAAGATGTTAAAAATGAAAAATGTCTGGGAAGGTGGCATAAACAACTCCTTCGACCATACAAGAAACCGTGTGGTACCTTGGAACGTTGATTTCATGTAAAATTCAAAGTGTCATTTGTTCTATTGGCGCCCAATCAGCTTTTAGATAAAATTTAAATTTTAGCTTACTTGAAAACCATATATTGGTCAGATACTTATGTATTCATGACAAATGCAGAATGTGCATTTCAATATAGTACAAAGAGCTTAAGAATATATTGTATAGAGCTCACAATAACAGCTTCAAAAAGATTGTTAAAGTGTTCATCTCCGCATAGAGAGAAAACAGAATATTTAATTTGTAAACATTTGTAAAACAAAAAAACAAAAAACAAACAAAAAATATTTAGATGTATAGATAGTTATCACAGCAAGACAAAGAAAGAACTTGTCTGAAGAGTGTAATGGATTTATATAAATATATGTACATTTTTTAGTGGTTAAAGGATCTAGTAAAGATATGTGTTACAATAACAAAAGTGCAAAATCACAGTGCACGTGATAGTGAGAGCGAAGTGAGCAAACATGAACTAACTAAAAGAAGGAAGTATAAAGAAAGGCTCTTAAAATTTAACCTTTATATAAAATTTTCACAGAAGAAACCATAACATATTGTAATTAGTATTTAAGGATTAATGTTAAGTCAAGTGTACAATTGTTTGTCATGTTATAAAGATTAATGAGAAGATATGTTAATAACCAATTTCAAAACTGTAATTGAAAATTGTATATAATGGGAGTGTTGCCGATTATTCAAAATTCAGGAGTAATTTTTAATTTTTCTTTCGGGCAAGACATTTACATTATTTTATTATGAAATAATAAAATAACATAAATGGGGGCATTTGATACCGGAATTTAGATTCAAATCGAATGGGCTTGATAAAGACACGTTTTAATTTAATTGCCGGATGGGAGATTTGCGATAAGTTTTGAGTAATAACATAGGTAGATAATAGAGTAGGAAGTGTTGTAAGGTGAGCAAAATATGAGTAAATAATAGTCGTTAAATTTGTAGGACAAATGCATTATTGGTTTGAAATTAACGAGTCATGACGTCATACCACACAATTCGAAATTGCCATCAAAATTTAAGGTTAGCCAACGTTTGAAAAACTAAGCTAGTTTGAAATTCACGGTCAAAATTCAGGTCTGCCAACCTTAAAAGTCGCGCGATATGTTTAATAAAATATAAAGAAAACATTGTTTAATCATAGAAAGGTAACTATATATTCGGAATTCAAAAAAGGACATGTTTTAATAGAAAGGGACATTTCTAAATTGTGAAAAGGAATGAAATAGTATTTTGGATGCGAGGCTTTCTTTTGATGACGTCATGAAATTTGAAATCGGGAGGAACGTTTTTTTTTTTCTAGCGTGGGGAGACGCCAGTAAGCGTTACCAGATCGGTGGAGAACTTAGCTGTGGACACATGTGAGTTGCGGTTGCTCTGCGAGGATATATATAGTCGGCATAACTCCCGAAATGTGTAAAGAGTTGAGAATAAATAGTCTCCAAAGTTATTCTGGGTGATCTATATTAAATATACCCGCGCATACCCTGGATTAAAGTCTCATGTTCGAACATAGCCGGAGCAGAACTACAAGAATCGACAACGGTCGATACGTTACCACGAAGCCTCACTTTTCGCTACAAATTGGATCCCATACTTGGGGCAACCAATATACATTAATCGCTTCAGATGTCACTTTATTATCCCTTTCACGCAACAATTTATGAGTGCCTCGCTGTCTAGTTATATACATATTTGTATAGTTTACAATTTCATCTATAATGCCAAGCTCAATTATTTTCAGAAAAGCATCGACTTCATCTGTTATGTCCATCACATTTCTCTTGGGGCCTGGCAGAATTTTCACAATGTTTTTTCTTTTGGTTTTTGAAAGTTTAGCACACTCACTTTTACACCAACGCGTAACTTGGTCTTTTCCAATAAAGAATTCCAGATCTTCCATGGGCTCTATGAAATCCTCACCATCCACAGCTTCCAGTTCAGATTCGCTGTCATGGTCCTCAGTTTCAATGTTTTCATCACTCAAATCCACATCACTTTCCTCCAGTTCTGAAAAGTCTGAATATACTTCATTATTGCTCTCTAAGAGTAACTTGCAAATATCCTCTTCTGATAAACCTTTGGAACTGAAATAAAATAACAAGAGAAACGTGCCAATATAACAAAATCAACATTTAATATGCAGCTATTGAAAATAAAAAAAACTGTGAATAAGTACAGTTCACTTTTTATTATACTCACCTCTGCATATTGACTGCTAGAAAAAGCTTGCAACTGTTGCAAGAGCAGGCGCGCGTTGTACTTATTACAACATTCAACACCTCGTTGCTTACAATGCAGAAAACAAACTGACAAAGCTGAACAAGGAAACTGAAACCATAGTAACATTGTCGAGTGAACAGCAGTAGAGGAATACATTGTAGCGGCGGCACATTAGCTCAAGGTTAAGGCACTGATAAAGCATAAAAACAGCTGCTGTTGTACGTTTTACAACAGCGCGCCCGCCGGTGGGTTAAAGGAAGCACAATTCAAAATATGAGATTTGTTATTTGTCTCACTTTTCATTTTGAGTAAGGCTGTCCTCTTTTCGTCTCAAACACATTTTTCTATTTCTTTGGGGGGGGGGCAGTGGGGTTCAGTGAACTTAAAAACATATATACAATGCTTCCTCTACCAGCTATAGATAGATCGAGCATAAAGTAAAGAAATATTTATAGTTACATGACCTTCTCTATCCAATCTTCTTCAAACTATTTTTACAAAAGCTTATTGTTCTATCCCGTGGCGTCTCGTAGAATTAACGGATAGTGTGATGCATACTCATACAGCGGCAATGCAAATCTACTCACTCGTTTCTGATTATAGTAGTAAATCAGCCCGACGATTTTTCATGCACGAGAAGCAATTGCCAATGCTCTGACACATCTGTAGTCTCATCTGCCATTAATGCTACAAATGTTCTCTCCTTCAGTTCTTCCTTTATTTTGTTGTGGCAGATGTCCAGCATACATAGTAGCAGTTAATTTTGTATTGTTTTTGACGTCTATTTAGCAACGGTACTTGTCTCCATGTGATTTTGCACAGCACTGTCGACACTGGCTAGTAAGTTATAAGTCCTAAAAATATTCCAGAATTTTCGGACTCTTTTGTTTCGTCGTGTGTCCTTAATGCCGATTCAATTGCACCACACAGCTTAATGCAGTCTATTATTTTCGATAAAATATACCTATTTCTTTCGATTTCCTCCTCTTTTAGTTTAAGAGACTGCTATATGCCGAACTGAGCTGTACACCAATGTTTACTCCACCAAGAGTAGTGAGATCCAGAACACTATTCAAGTGTCTCCTACTCGATATACGCTTATTTGTATATTCATTTAAATGGTCTAGGTCCTTTGTCACTTTTTGACTAGGGATCATTACTTCCGAACAACAGGCAAGGAAAGCAGAAAAGGGATCTCGACTTTCACAACCGCACATCTATGAATATTACGCAAAAATGTCACTTTGAAAACATCTTATGTAAGTACCAGTAGCTTTTCTTCCCTTGGCTGTCTGAACAATGCTATATAATATCAGGAATAGACCTTCCAAATGTTTTAACGTGATTTTTTTCTTCAAAAGACCGAGTAGAAAATGAATTCTTTAATAAATAGTCCACTGAATTCTTTTCCACGAGTTTTATTTAACACAGGTGCTTCCTGTACACGCACAAGCAAGCTGACTAGCAGAACGTGCATCACTGATTGCAGCACGGTACAGCGACGGCAAAGTAGGTGGGGAAAGGGGGCAGGAGGGGTGAGCCTATAATATTTCTATCTTACAACGCTCTTCCGTACTGCTGTGGACGACGCACGCTGCGTCTGTCCAGCACACTACTAGTAATAACTCATATTATACATTATCAAAGCTCCTTTATAACTAAAGTGTTGTAATATATTTAAAGTTGGTTATTTCTGAATTTGTTTAGCGTGCTGCAGCACGGTAGCACTTACAAAGGAGCCGCCCCTGGTTCTATCCACTTTATGATAAATGTTTGCAGAAATGCTTTTATTACACGTTTCATTGTAGGTACAGAGGGACGCAAAACGCTAAAATGATAGTAAAATTAGGGAACAATGTTAATTACCACTGCATTAACCAATTTTGTAAATGGAGCTATAAAACATTTCAATGAAAGAAAAAAGCTATCAGTAGCAGTAATATGTGATATCTCCAAAGGTTTAGTTATGTTCACCACTAAGTGTTAATAAATAATTATAATCCAAGTCATGGTGTGCATTAAATATGGAGTTGCTCAAATCGTACCCTCAGAGATAGAAACAAAAAATACATGCAAAACAGTTCAGGCTGGAAATGTAACACAAATGGTGAGCCACAAGGCTTTGTATTAGGACCACTGTATATAGCATGTGCAAATGAACTTCCATATAGTAAAAGTGAACGTTCAATGCTCAGTGCAGATAATATCAGTTTTCTAAATTATCATACTATTGAATATCTAGAAACTAATTTGCAGCATGCCATAATATAGTGTCATCAGTTTAAATGGACTCACCCTCACGACACTGTGACGGCAAAGCACACAGCACCCACCCGCCAACACTGCCCTCCCCGTTCGGCCGCTAGTACAACGCCAAAGGATAACATAGTAGCATTATTCATTATTACGAACATTTAATGTGTCTACATTGATGATAGTTTCTCGGGCTAACAGCCAGGTGAGATTAGGGTAACTACCCAAGCTTTCAGCGACTAACTCTGCCGCCATCCTCAGGTGAACTGAATCTAGGCTACTGATGTTGCGATATTTATACCTAGAGCGCGGCCGATAAGAACCGACCACTTTCTTACCATTGGCCGAGCTCCGTCCGATGGGGGCACGTGCGGAACCAATCAGGTGATTGCCGATGCTTCTCTGCACTGTGGAGGAGAGATATGCTGAATGACTGGTGTCCATGCTTTGCTGATTTGAAGGCCTTCATCCCTGTTGAAGTTGTTTTTATTCGCTTTAATGTATAGAGCTTCTTTAATCACCCTATCGTAGTACCTAGAGGACTTTTCAAGAATTTTTGTAGAGGTGAATTTGATTTTATGATCTGTATTATATGTGCGCTCAGCCACTGCGGATTTTTCTGGGTATCCTAGTCTAATACAACATTGATGTTCTTTGATGCAATCTTCTACAGTTCTACCTGTTTGTCCTATGTAAACTTTGCCGCAACTGCATGGGATTTCATAAATGCCTGGTGCACGAAGACCTAAATTATCTTTAGCAGAACCTAAAAACTGTTTTATTTTGGTTGGGGGTTTGAATACGGTTTTTATTTGATATTTCATGAGCAATCTTCCAATTTTCCCCGACAGGGCGCCACAATAAGGGATGACTGCTAAGCCTGCATGTTCTTTCTTTGTATTAGGTTCACGGTTTCGTTTGGAGTGCATTTTCTTAAAAGTACTGTTTATTTCCTGGTTAGTGTATTGATTCTGTCTGAAAACTGTACGCAGGTGTTGTATTTCTTGAGGTAGATTTTCAAGATCAGAGATAGCAATCGCTCGATGTATGAGTGTTGAGAGGACTGTCTGCTTTTGTGCCAGGTGATGACAGCTGGTGCTATTAAGGTATAGATCGGTGTGAGTTGGTTTCCTATACACCTTATGACCCAGATGACCATCGTTTTTTCTATAAATAAGTAAATCCAAGAAAGGTAAGCCGTCCTGGTGTTCAGTTTCCATGGTAAACTTAATGTTGGGATGGATGCTGTTGAGAAATTCATGGAAGGCTGTCAGGGCATCTTTTCCGTGTGGCCATACCACAAAAGTATCGTCTACATAACGGAAGAAATGAGTAGGAGCTAGGGGTGCAGTTTTGAGTGCCACATGTTCAAATTCCTGCATGTAGAAATTGGCTATAGCCGGAGATAAAGGAGAACCCATAGCAACACCATCCACTTGTTCGTAATAGGTGCCATTAAACAGGAAGTACGTTGAAGTTAAAGCATGGTGGAATAAGCTGATCATCTGGTCATCAAAATGGGGTTTCAACAGTTGTAATGGCTCTTGGAGGGGCACTTTAGTGAAGAGAGATTCTACATCGAAACTAACCAGTATGTCTGAGGTAGTTACCTGGATTTCCTGTATGACTTTGGTAAATTCTGAAGAATTTTTCACATGGTGACTGCAACTTCCATTCAATGGTTGCATTAGCTCAGTTAGATATTTAGCCAGAGCGTATGTAGGAGAGCCTATAGCGTCAACAATGGGCCTGAACGGGATGTTTGGTTTGTGTATTTTTGGCAGGCCATAAAGTCTGGGAGGAGTCAAGTGATGCGGCGTTATCTTTTTGATGACTTCTACAGAAAGACAAGAGGATTTTAACAGAGCGGCCGTTTTTCTTTCCACTTTGTTGGTAGGATCTTTAGGAATCTCTTTGTAGGCTTTATCAGAAAGCAAATCCAATAGTTTCGACTGATATTGGGTTCTTGATATCACAACGGCTGCGTTCCCCTTGTCTGCGGAAAGTACCAAAAGCTCTTTGTTCATCTTATTGTCACGTAGCGCTTGTCGTTCAGCTCTAGTGATGTTCTGTTTTGGAAGAGTTGCCTTTTTTAATGTATTGCCTATTTCCTGTCTAATCTCTTCAGCCAGTTCTTTCGGGATGTTAAACATAGCACACTCTACTCCACTGATTATGTCTTTATATGGAACCGACTTGGGAGTTGGGGCGAAGTTGAGCCCTTTTGACAAAATGGAGACTATATCCTTGCTCAGCACTGTATCTGATATGTTGATGACCAAGCGTTTTTCATCCAGAGGAGTAATGGGTCCCTCAGGGACGTAAGATAGTCTCGTGAATTTGCTCACCTGTCTGTCTGTGGTTTTGCGTGAATGGATGTATATCTGCGCTGCAACGGATTGTTGAAACCAATGCCAATCACGTGGATTGAATTTTGAAGAAAGTTCGAGATGTAATGACAGAAGGCTATGGCTTACCTTACTTAGTACGCATCGTGTGTGATGGATACTTTCTCTAACCAGAGATAAACCGGCACGTCTCAGAATCTTGTTTACTTCCAGTGAATTCACCGCGTGTCTTAGTCTACAGAACTTAGGTACAATACCTGCGTCACGACATCTTAACAAGAATGCTAGCGAACACAGTAGACTAGTCCTTTTCTTTTGCAGACGTTCGAATTCACATAGCCTGCGGTGGATCACCTCCCCGTAAAGGTTAGTGATTAATGACTTGAAGCTTTCCCGGCGTTGATTATTGATGATAGTTTCTCGGGCTAACAGCCAGGTCAGATTTGTGTCTACATTGCTTATCTTTTTCAAAGAAGATATTGAAGGTGTTCTCCCTGTGCTGCGAGACAGGCGCTACAGCGTCTTAACAGGTTTCCATTCACATGTTATAACTCTTCTTGTGAGTTGTTCTCTATTTCTTCCCGTACCGTAAAACTGGACAACTTTGCACCATTTTAATGGTCTTTTAAAATTGTCTTTAAAGAAAATTTAGAAATAGCGTCGAGAAAAATTGTTATTAATATATATATATATATATATATTATCTTACGTTTTAGTACTAACACATTCATTTGAGACATATACGATAAGAGAAAAAAAATTGAAAAGTGTTGTAAAGTTTTATGTCAGTGTAGGACATATTTGCACCATATGTCTTTTCCCATGTATATTCCTATAAACACACCATTTAGTGCAATGTTACGCTACTATATTTCAAATTACACATTTATAAACAAAATATGGAGTTCTAAGTCAGCAGCGGAAGGAGACGGACGAGTCTTGTGACAGCGCCCATAAGTGAGAGGAAGAAGGGAACAAGGAACATGGCAGCCGGGGAAACAACCGATAATGTGATGAGAGAATTGATTGAATTGGAAAGATTATTAGTAAGAAACAGGTACAGAAATGGTTGATAGGATGTTAATAGAAATGTGGAGGAAGTTAAGAATGAGACGATAAACATTAGAAGAAGAGTGGAAAAAATGGAAGGTTAGAACAAACGGTACAATCTAGTCTAATTACGGGAATTGAGGAAAGAACAGGAAGGAATGCAAGAAGAGAGCCTCTTGAGCGACAGCCATTTAAAAGCTCCGCAGCCCGAGAACGGAAACCCAATATCCAGCGCAGGGTATTTAAATTGTTAAATGCGCTAAAAGTGCTTCGTAAATACACAGCTGTATTTTGCGTAAATTTTAAGTTAGTTTAATGAAACAAAAACTGGTATAAAACTCATTATATGCAGTATACATGCACATCATCAGCAATGTTGAGTTGCATTTACAAATCGTTGAAATGACACTATTTGTTTCACTGTGGTGAAAAGTTAACTTTGCTTTGTCGAACGCATCTAATATAATTTCTCGGAAAGAAACAGTAGTGGACCCATCGTATGTGTGGGCTATGCGTCAGCAAATCACAGCACAATGTGAAATAGAACACTACTGTATGCGTGGTTTATGAGTCATCAGAATAAAGCAGGTTTGCAATTTTTCCTTACACGTGTTTCGTAACTTGGATATAGCTTACAGGCTCCGTTTGTTTCTTTCTTGAAATACATACGTATACTTTCCTGCTTGTAGCTGAAGTGAGAAGCTTTTGAGTGTTACATCTCAGAGCCAAAACATGGCATCAACAAGCAGTGTTGCACAAAGGTTAGCGAGTGGTGGAAGTGTAAGGGCTTCTGAAATTACACACGATAATGTGGAGGACTTCTTGCTGTGTGACAGCGATTTGGATATTGATGGCGGATTTTCCGAATTTGAGGAGGGTGTGGAGGATATAGGTACGAGTAGCTGTGAGGAAGAATGTGACCAACTTCCTTCAGGTGTTCGTGAAGAGTCAGCATTGTGGAGTGCTGAAAACAATTGCAATACAAACAGGCACATCTTCACGAGCACAGGGTCTGGTGTTCAACCCCAGGCTCAGCTGACTTCTGTCAGCCAACCAATTGACATTTTTACAAAATCTTTTACTACCGACTTAGTGTCTCTCATTGTTTCGGAAACAAATGTATATGCGAGTAAGGTGAAGGAAGACCTGCTCTCTAAAGGTAAATTAGGGCCTAAGAGCAGAATTCAAAGGTGGACAGAAGTTACACTCAATGAGATTTACAGGCTACTTGGTCTAATTATACTTATGGGTGTTATTCGTAAACCTGCATTATACATGTATTGGTCCACAGATGACATGCTAGCTACTCCTTTTTTTGGAAAATGCATGTCAAATAACAGGTTTACGTCAATTTTGCGGTTCCTTCATTTCACCTGCACAGAGAATGTAAATGACAAACTCCACAAAATTAGGCCTGTTTTCGATTATATTATTTCAAAATTTAAAGAAAATTATGTGCCTGGTGAAAAGGTCACTGTTGATGAAAGCCTAATGCTTTGGAAGGGCCGCTTAGGTTGGAAGCAATACATCAAAACAAAAAGGGCTAGATTTGGCATAAAGAGTTTTGATGTTTGTGAAAGTAAAACGGGATATCTTTACAATAGCTGCATTTACACTGGTCAAGGGACTGACAATACTGGAGGCAAAGATTTGGGCTTATCTGGCTCCATAGTAATGCACCTAATGGAACCTGTGCTTGATCAGGGTAGGACTGTGTACTTAGATAACTGGTACAGCTCTCCTAAATTATTCATGGCCTTACACAAATGAAAGACTAGTGCAATTGGAACAGTACGTTCAAATCGTATTGGTTTGCCAAAAGATGTGAATACGAAGGCTCTAAGGAGAGGGGAAATGGAGGTGCGTCAGCTCCCACCTTTGACCTATCTTGCCTGGCAGGACAGGAGGGTAGTTACGGCATTATCCAATTGCAGTTCTCAGATTTCGATGATTGACACTGGAAAAACAGATGCCCACACCAAAATGTGCATTTCAAGCCTGACGTTATCCAGGAATACAATATGCACATGGGCGGTGTCGATCTAGTAGATCAGGTATTGCAAGCATATCCCTCTTTACGAAAAACAGTGAAATGGTATAAAAAGGTATTTTTGCACCAGCTGGATATAACCATATACAATTGTTTGGTAATTTGGAGAGCTCTAAACCCACACAAGACAATGACCTACCTGGAATTTCGACTATCAATAGCTCGCAGCCTAATTGAACAATACCAGGTTGAGAGGCCTCTTCATACTGGGGGTAGAAAATCCAAAACTCCTACACCCCTCAGACTTCAAGGAAAACATTATCCTAAAAGGATACCGTCAACCGCAAAGAAGTCCCGCCCATCTCGAATGTGTTTCGTGTGCTGAAAGAAGGGAATCCGCAAGGGAACTGGGATGATCTGTGGCGAATGTGGAGATGTGCCCTTGTGTGTTTATCCCTGTTTTGAGGCATATCACTGCAGAAGGAACATATAAAGGTAAGCCAGTAAAGCATATAGAATTTAATTAAATGTTTCATAACGGGGGAAAATTAAAATAAGTTGAGTTAGATAGAGGATAAATAAGGGTTAAATGCATAAACGCACAGGACGTGTATACACGTCCATATCGCTCGTCCGTCATTTTAAATGGACGTAATTTCACGTCCATATCCCTGAAGAGGATAGGAGAACTTTTAGGAAGAAGATTAGGGATGGACGTAAGATGCTACGAAATTTGTGAAGCTTTCAGGTGAAGCAACAGAAGAGGAAGAAGAAACATCTTAGTGAAATTCATTAGCACGCAATTGGCCTCGGATGTAATAAAACAAGCCAAAAAACTGGGAGGGACGGACATCTACAATAACAGGGATTTAGCTTATAAGTGTCGTATAAAGATACAACTTCTGTGACATGGCAACGTAAAGCATCCCTAAGTAATATGATACCATCCCTCACCCATGTTAACTTTGTAATTAGTTTTAACTGGAAACATAAATACGTTAAGGCTCTTATATGAGTCAGCATAGAATACTCAGCTAAAACGCGTGTGGCAAGTGTGTGGACATTGCTTTATTTTCTTGTGCTGCGTAAGCAATGATCTCAACGGGCAAGTTAATGGCGTTTAAAGCTATAAGACATCCCGTTGGAAATGACTTGGTGGCTACTTATGTTCTGAAAGTCATCTGTGTAACGCTGGCGGGCCTGCCGTCAGTATTCAACGAGGACTTTACTAAATTCTTGGAATTTTACTAATAAACTTCTTCTTATCTTTGAATTGTGCCTTATTAATTGCTGAGCTGCCTTGTTCTCGAGCTCAGGCTTGGGGCTTACCTGCAATCCCGAAATCTACAGTCGTGTGTGCAAAACACCGTTACACGACATCTGGTGGCAGCGGCGGGATTACAAGGCGATTACAAGGCGAAGCAATCAGAAGACGGCACTTCTTCGACTTCGACTGAACTTCTTCCTGATTCAGGGTGTCTTCGGAAGAGCTGAATCAGATCTTCATCTTCATCCTCTAGAACTTCGCGGATCTTTCATTGAGGTGGAAGACCTGCAGTACTTCAGGAGGGACGGCGCCCACGAACCTCCGAACGTGTGTGCCTCCTCTAGCCGGAGGACGGCGCAGCCCGTCCGCCTTCTGGTGTCGAGCTCGTCAACAAGCCTGGGCTCTGGTTGTCAGCTGGGGTCCTCGAGGGGACATGGATCTACTCAGCAAGCCTGCAGCTATCCTTCTTCGCGGTGACAACTACACCTGGACAGTCCCGAGGGACGGCGAGACTCCCTCCATTCTTTCCAAGTAAGTCCTCACCATCGTTAAATCTGGCATTGTGTTAATCGTAGACAATCAGGCTAAGTAACCCCTTGCCATGTCTTTCACAAGTAGAAGTAGAGTATAACTTCCGACAGAACCGGACGATTAGGTGGAAGAAACGAATAGTTTGGTGCAGTTAAATTATTGGAAACAAAAGTTGACGGAAATCCAAAAGATTTGCAGGAATTTATAGACAATGTGGAAAATGCTTATAGCATTTTGTCTCCAGCAGATCATCCTACATTTTTGAAATTTGTTTTAGCCAGAATTACTGGAGATGCTAACGTAACTTTAAACTTCAAGGAAATGCCCGCTGCGGGGGCTACCTGGGAAAATGTTAAAGAAAAATTAGAAACGCACTATGCAGTTCACAGAACGTTAGATTATTATGCTAATAAGTTGTTTACTAGCAAGCAGACACACAATGCAAATGTAACTCAGTGGAGAGCAAGAGTAGAAAAGATTTCATACGATCAACTTAAAAAATAATGAATAATTGGAATTATAGGAAAATGGGAGGCACAGAAATAATAGTGCATTTAAGTAGAGCATTTTTTGTACAAGGTTTGGCAGATGGGCAAATTAAAACTGTAGTTAGGGTGAAATGTGATCAAATGTCGATGAAACAATAGAATTAGCAGCAGAAAAGGAGAGTGCACAGAGGTGTTGCGAAAAATTTAAGGGTTATTACGGAGAAAGAAGGGCAATGGCAAGTAACAGTTCCCACCAGTTCCAGGGTGCTCGCATGGGCGTAAAGAGCAGGCCTGAGAACGTGAGGCGCGGACCATCAGGGGTTCATGCGATAGCACCTATAGAGTGTTTTAGGTGCGGTAGACAGGGGCATGTTGATAAAGAATGCAGAGGGAAGGCCTACTGCAAGGCATGCCGTAAAGTTGGACATGAGACGAGGGAATTTCTCGCATAGGGGAAACAGGCAGTAGGGCTACCTGTGAAACCTGTGGTGAGTCCAAATGAAAGTAAAGGTTGCAACCCAGGTGTTAAAGAGAAGCTGACAAACAAAATAGGTATGAAAGAGGACCTAACAAACAAAATAGGTGTGAAAGAGAACCTAACGAACAAAATAGGTATGAAAGAGGACCTAACAAACAAAATAGGTATGAAAGAGGACCTAACAAACAAAATAGGTGTGAAAGAGAATCTATCAAACAAAATAGGTGTGAAAGAGAACCTAGCAAACAAAATAGGTGTGAAAGAGAACCTAGCAAACAAAATAGGTATGAAAGAGGACCTAACAAACAAAATAGGTGTGAAAGAGAACTTAATAAGTAAGTTTAATGTTACTAATGGGGTACAGGAAAATCCTTACGTAGTTTTTGTATTAAGTAATGATTTAAAGAAAGGGGAAGTTAGTTTTCAAAAAATAACTGGGGAAAGGTTCAAGGTTTTTGGATGCGCAGAAATAAGTTTCCGCAACGTAATGTTTGGGCCGGATCATAAATTTTATGTAGTTTCGCATCTACCTGAAAAATTAGACCTGCTACTAGGAAGGGATTGGTTAGAATCACACAAAGGTGAATTAACGGTCCCGTGGAAGCATGCGGCAATAAAAATAAAACCGATGAGTGAAGTTTTAGTAGAATTTGATACATCAGAACAAGGTGTAAGGTACTGTAAGAAACAGGAAGTAGGTGATAATTTAGTTTGTGCTGAAAGCATTGTAAACTGTAAGGGAGGAAAGTTTTGCTGTTTAATAGTTAATTTAAATGAAGATGAGAGAATAGGGGCAGTAACTCCGCAATTGACAAAGTCTGATATAAAAGGGAAAGAAATTAGAATAAGGAAGGAAAGGAGAAACGAACTACTGCTTTTTAAGTTAAGGGTTGCACATGTAAAAGAGGGGTTAGAAGAGTTGAAAGAAATTTGTTTGGAATATAACGATATATTTAGGTTACCAGGGGATAGGCTTGCAGAGACTAAGACAATAACACATCATATCCCAACACCATCTTTACCACCTGGTAGATGTATCACATTAAAGAATTACAGAATACCAGAACAGCACCAATAGGAGGTAAATAAGCAAGTGCAAGATATGGTAGACCAGGACATTATGGTCCCGAGTTCGAGCCAAGGGAATTTTCCAATTTTAGTAGTTCCAAAGAAAGTGGATGCTTCGGGTACTAGAAAATGGAAGACCATAATTCTCGGTTAAGACAAGTTTTTTCAAAAGTTGCGAGAAAATCAAATAAAATTAGAACCAGATAAATGTGAATTTCTTAAAAGCGAATTGCAGTATTTAGGTCACGTAGTTACTGCAGAAGGTGTTTATCCTGATCCGAAGAAGGTTGAAGCTATAAGTAAATTTCCAAAACCTATGACACCCAAAGATATAAAGTCATTCTTAGGCTTGGCAGGTTATTATAGAAAATTTATTCCAGCATTTAGCAAAATTGCTAAACCGCTTAATGATTTGTTAAAGAAAGGAACAGAATGGGAATGGTCGGCAAGGCAGGAACAAAGCTTTCAGGAATTAAAGGGTAAATTGTTGGAATATCCAGTATTGCAATTTCCAACTTGACAACTGATGCAAGCAATTATGCAATTGGGAGTATTCTAAGTCAAGGGAAAATTGGTAGCGATAGGCCTATAGCTTTCGCAAGTAGGACATTGAATGGCGCAGAAATAAACTATAGCACAGTGGAGAAAGAGTTACTAGCTATAGTATGGTCTTGTAAGCATTTCCGTCCATACTTACTAGGCAGAAATTTCACAGTGGTAACATCATAAACCTCTTTTATGGATTTTCAATGTTATGGATCCGAGTTCGAGACTTCTTAGATGGAGACTGTTATTGGAAGAATATGAATTTCAAATAGTGCATAAATCAGGTAGCAAAAATGTAAACGCAGATGCACTTAGTAGGTATCCCCTTCCAGAATTTAATGCTGTTCTAAAATCAGAGGAAGAAATTTCTAAAGAAAGAAAGCAGAGGTTACTGAAAGAGATGCACGAATGTCCTATAGGAGGGCATCAAAGTATTTAAAGAACATATGAAAGGTTAAAATTGTACACTTCTTGGCCTAATATGTTTAAGGATGTAGAGAATTACATAAAACTATGTTCGACTTGTCAACTAAACAAACAGACACTTCCAAACACTAAAGCTGAATTGCAAATAACAGACACACAATCACAACCTTGGAATAAGGTGTACTTGGATATTGTAGGTCCACTGTCAACTTCAGATTCAGGAAATAAATACTTATTAACATGTCAGGACAATTTTACTAAATATTTGATAGTAATTCCCATGATAGATCAGAGAGCAAACACTGTGGCGGATAAATTTGTAAATGAAATTATTCTTAGGTATGGGATTCCTGATGAGATTTTAACATATCAAGGATCTCAGTTTATGAGTCAGGTATTTCAAGACTGTTGCAAATTATTTAGGATTAAGAAGTTGCACACAAGTGTTTACCACCCAGAAACCAATGGAAGTTTGGAAAGATCACATAAGGTTATTTGCGTTGTTTTGGAAACAAGTTACAAACTGACTGGGATAAATGGGTTAATTTTGCAAGCTTCACATATAACACAACCCCTCATACTGCAACCAAGTATACACCTTATGAACTGTTATTTGGTAGAAGGGCAAATCTGCCAGGGATATTGCAAAGAGAGCCTCAGCTATTGTATAATTACGATGATTTAGTGAGAGAAATTAAACAGAAATTCCAAGTAGCATGGCAACAAGCAAGGTCTAATTTACAGGAGCGGAAAGAAAAACAGTGTAAAAAATTTAATGAAACTATAAAGGCAAGGAAATATGCCAAAAGAGATTTGGTGTTAGTATATAATTAGCAAAGAAAGAAACTAGATCGTTTATGGAACGGACCTTATGAAGTGACTGAGGTAAAGGACCCAAACGTTTCGTTGAAAAAGGTAGGAATAATAGGTAAAAGGACAATCGAAACTCATGTTAATAGGACCAAACCTTATTTTGCAGGTGCGGTAGAAGATGAGGGTTAGTTATCTGATCAAGGTGATCGTTTTATTGTGGTGGTGGGAACAGCTTCAGGGAGAAACGTTAGGAACTGTGGTTGAAGAACAAGATATAAAAGCTCAGGTAAAAGTAATCAGCAATCAGGCAGGGGTTTACTTCGACCATGTAGGAACACTGTATTCCTATCCAGCAGAGTGGAGTTTCTTAACATATGTAGATTTAGAACCTGTAAAACAGCTGTGGAGAAAGACAAAACAACAGATTACAGTTCTGATACAAACATGTGAAAAGGTTAAAAATGAAACATGGTATATGTATACCGATTGTAAACCTTCCATTCCGTATCTTCATTCAAAACGTAAAGTGATAGACAGGCTAAAAGATGTCTTAGGCGATTCTATAGGGTTGAATCAAAATGTTAGACGCAAGCGCAGCCCTCTAAATTTCATTGGTAGTCCATTAAATCTTCTTTTTGGAACAGCTACTGAAGATGAACTTCAAAAATATGCTAAACACATAAGACATTTAGAATCAGATCATAGGGGTTTTTTGCGAATAGCTTCGGAACAGATGCTTGTTTTAATATCTACACTGATCACTATGAATTCCACTGTTAAAGAAGTAGCATTAAATGAAAATAAAATTAAAGAAGTAATAGAGAAGTTGTCATTAGAAACACCAAAACAAAATGCAGTTTTACGTTATGAACTGGAGACAAGTATGGTAATAAATGAATTAATACAACATATTCAAAGAGGGATTGAAGAGTGCCAACACACTTTCGATCTTCTCATTAGCGTATATTTGAATTCACGAAAAGGAATTTTACAGCCTCAAATTATCACAGTGCAAAAGATAAGAGAGCTTTTAAAAAAGGAAAGCATGCCAGATCTAACGATGTTCCCTCCTTTCCCTTCTTCACAACTTTTGTCCTTGATCCAGCCAACAATTTATACTCAGGGATCAATGTTGGTTTATGTTGCAAAAATACCATTGTTGCATGAGAAACAATATCAGTTGTATAAAATATTGCCATTTCCAGTGATTATGCAATCAAATTTGACTGAAAAATTCATTGACTATCCGAAAGACTATATTTTTGTGGACAATCTACAACAACAATATGGATACTTAACAGTGGTGGACTTGGAAAAGTGTCATAATCCAAATAAGTTAACCTTGTTCAGAAGCAATGCCTATTCTAACTTATGTTCCAGCTCGGGATTGTATAGCCACATTACTACATCCAAACACCCAAGAATTACCTCAAAATTGATATGTAAAGTACTTACCTTTATCTCACACCTTTGGATACCATTATATATGAGTAATGAATGGTTATATGTGGCACCGCAAGTTGAAATGTTTACAACTATTTCTAATGAGAAACGTGAATCTCATAGACTTTTAGGAAGAGGACTAGTGTCCTTCGGTAAATTATGTAAAGGGTTAACAGCAAGAAGTGTGTTGTATCCACTGGCCCATTTTGAGACAAACAATACCAAGGAAGACATTATTCCTTTCTCTCCTTTGGACACTGATTGTTGTATAACACTTCCTGATCAAGAGGAAATTCATAAAATTCCTTTAACCCTTCCTCTACATAATATAATGTCTTCAGTGATGGATTTGAAATTGGCCGGTTATAAAATAGACGAAGTGCAGAAATTAATTAAAGAACAGGAATCAAAGGAAGCCAATAGACCAAGGGATTGGTCAGATTTTGTATATTCTGGTTGGAGCTATGTATTATGTATGTGTTTTTTTTTTGTGATTTGGATATGTAGTTGTTATTGTAAGTGTTGTAAGGATTGTAGCACCTGGTTATTTAAGCAATGTCCACCCAAGAAGTGTATTGACTCAGTAGGTGAACATATGAGAGCCTTAGTTCAAGGGATGCATGCTCTCAAACGCTTGAGCTTGTCATAAGACAGCAACAACATTTTTCTTAAGGGGGGAGGTGTCGTATAAATATACAACTTCTGTGACATGCCAACGTAAAGCATCCCTAAGTAATATGATACCATCCCTCACCCATGTTTACTTTGTAATTAGTTTTAACTGGAAACATAAATGAGTTAAGGCTCTTATATGAGTCAGCATAGAATACTCAGCTAAAACGCGTGTGGCAAGTGTGTGGACATTGTTTTATTTTCTTGTGCTGCGTAAGCAATGATCTCAACGGGCAAGTTAATGGCGTTTAAAGCTATAAGACATCCCGTTGGAAATGACTTGGTGGTTACTTATGTTCTGAAAGTCATCTGTGTAACGCTGGCGGGCCTGCCGTCAGTATTCAACGAGGACTTTACTAAATTCTTGGAGTTTTACTAATATATTTCTTCTTATCTTTGAATTGTGCCTTATTAATTGCTGAGCTGCCTTGTTCTCGAGCTAAGGCTCGGGGCTTACCTACAATCCCGAAATCTACAGCCGTATGTGCAAAACACCGTTACACGACATAAGCAAAGAGAAATGCTGAGAAGATTAATAGAACAAAGAAGATCGGCATATAAGCAAGGAAAAATGGCACACATTAGAAATTTGCAGCTATGGATCAATGGAAAAATGACAGAAGGAACATCAAAGGAAAAAAACGATGAGGTGGACAAAAACAAGACAATGAGCCAGGAAAACAAAATTGAAACGAAGAGCTTGGATCAACAGAATACAACACCAACTGAGGAGGTGAACGATCAGGAAATGCGAACTCTTCAAAATGTACTAGCAACACGTGTGTTGTGCAGCACAGCACAGTGGGAGAAAAGACCTTGAGTGAAGCTGCCGCTGAGATAGGAAGTGATGGAAAGGAGGAGGAGAAGAGGAAGAAGAAGAAAAAGAAGTTAGAGGAAAAGGTTGAAAGAAGTGAATTAACAAGTGAGTTTATTAGGGTATGGAATAGTGAGTGCAAGGGGACAATTCCAAAGAAAATTAGAAAAAATACGAACGAAAAAAATGACATAGCAGTGCATGTGTGTAAGCGGGAAGGCAAAGAAACGGGAGGAGATCAGAAAGGTGGCTATCATGTGTGGAAAGTCAAGAACAAACTAGCAACTGGCACAGTCAAGGGCTTTAAAAATACGCCAGGAATTTTGTATCGTGTGAAAGGGCCTTTTCACTTTGCTCCGCCCACATTCCCCTCCACCTTAACACAGTGGATATGAGGAAGGGGTTGTATAGCAATTAAGGGACTTTTAAGTTTCATTACAGACGCAGACGTTGCTAGCAACATTTACTTGTCATATCTGTCCGCTCGTGAAATGCCATGCACGTCAGATATCACACGAAGTTAATTTTGTTAGAAATGTAATCTAGAAATTATAGGAGCATATAATTATTTTATATAAATTTATGTACAATCTATTAAGTATTTTACTTAGTGAATCATTTACAATATTCCTAGTGCCTAATGTCCCACATACATGCATTAAACGTTTAATTGAAAATATCATGGACATCATTTATTTGGATGAATAATGCTAATGTTTAAACAAACAAAAGTACATTTTAAATGTGTTTGATGTATGCATTTAAGTATTCATGAATGTATATGTCTATGTATGCATATGCGTAACATATGCTTGGCCCCTGATAGAATATACACTATTTGTCATCTTAACTACTTTTCATATGTGAAGGTAAACATAGGCAGGTTTAAAAATAATCTTAATGTCTATTTCTTGAGTTTTTCGAACAAACAGTTACATTATGATACATTTTCAGAGCAATATTTCTGTGATACACTGCTATTTACAGATCTACAAAATTAAGAAGTAATTTCACTATTTTATCATTATTCGTGCATCTACATTAGTTTGGGATACCATCGGAAACGACATCGTTTCAGATATCTAAAGTATATAAGGTTATTTATTGCTCCTACACTGTAGGAGAGGGTTCGATTCCTACTACATCAAATTGCTTGCTAAACGGCATTTGATGTTCTTTTTCCTGTCATTAAACTAAAGTTAGGCAGCGTTAACGCTTCAAATTCATTCAATAATTTGATTCATTCTGTAATGAATGAACTATTTGTTTAAAGCATGCTAAGCAACAAAAGAGAAATAAAAACAGAAAATACGCAACTAACACGTATAAATATGCGTTTACTGATTATACTATAATATTAAGCTTTTGAAACTATAGTTTAAACGAACTGTATACACACTGTTTATAAAAGTGGAATTTTTGCTGTGATTCGTAACATGTTTGCTTACCCTAAACCCCGGCGCGACAGCCCACAAGGGGCCAAGGGCCTACCGCCCAGCCGCTGCGTCCCCCACCTCTGCCCACTACAGGCGTCATTGGTGAGGTGCAGTATTGGAGGGTGGGACGTGGTCAGCGCCCCGAGCCCTCCCGGCCGGTTATGCGGTCTTCTAGACCTGGGGCCGCTACTTCTGTATCAAGTAGCTCCTCAATTGGTCCCCACGGGACCAAACGAGGCTGAGAACATGTTTGCTTAACCTAATTGCAAAGTTGGAAGTTGTTGAGTAAACTAGGTGTTACTCCATGATATCCAAACAAAAACGTATTAATTTAAACACAATTTATCAGACACCTCGCAAAACAGAAAAAGACAACGAAAGCCAGAGGATACGAAGGGAAAATACTTGAGTATGAGATGCGATAAGAATAGCCACGTGTTGTTAGTTTTTGTCATTAGTATAGGTATTCAGTGTATGTCTATTGTTGTATCCTTCTCGCACCTGGCACCTGGCTGTAGGTGAGGCGGGATGGGTTTATCTGGTTGGGTGCCGAGCGGGTGCAAGTAGGTGAGGTTTCCTGGATGTTCCAGTCGAAATCACACAACAAATGGTGCTCAAGGATTTATTTATATACAGTACGGAACAGACTTCAAAGAATATGGGCAAAGGATACACCATCCGATGTGGACTCGTTGACAATGGCGGGTCAAAACACATCACCTCCTTGGTGACTGGGGTTTATATATTCTGGCTACAT
Organism: Tenodera sinensis; assembly: GCA_030765045.1. Classification (NCBI taxonomy): domain Eukaryota; kingdom Metazoa; phylum Arthropoda; class Insecta; order Mantodea; family Mantidae; genus Tenodera; species Tenodera sinensis. The sequence goes on from CM060962.1 coordinate 142,327,755, forward strand.
TATTCTAGAACATTCTGTGGGTAAACTACACTATCCCACACAACCATAAGAAACGTTTATGTGACAGGCGTCTGGGAATGTTCTACCCTTCCTTGTTATTCCCCCTTGGGGTTAAAAGTCAACTTCCAGACAGTCACACATATCAGTGTCAAAGTGCAACAGTCCCCCCCCCCTCCCAAGTTCTTCAGAATGCTTCTACTTAAAACATATGGCTCACATATTATTATATTTCCATTACCAATATCTCATTATTCCATAATTATTGTCAATTGCACAATGGTATCGATATCACCCTGTGATAACCTTCCCGTATTCCACTAATTGTAATTCATACTACTATTCTAATTATTCATACTACTATCCTATCCTACTACAACACCTCCCCCCCCCCTAATACTCTTTAATACGTACACTAATTTCTTATGCGTTCGGAGTGTCTTGTAGAAGTGGTAGGTTTATTATTATAGTCATGGAGAGGTATCTCCTCTGGCACAGGACTCAGACTTTCATTGCTTGAATGTATGTTAATATGCACTATATTACCTGAGCATCTGATTCAATAGCTGGGACTTTAAATCTCCGAACACATCTATTCTTGTAACAGCTAAACATTTTATAGCAAAAATATAGTGCCAAAATGCTAATGATAATATAAACAAATATCGAATATCGGGCGTGTGTCACAGTGAATGAATTTTGCCACTCTTGCACTCGAATCATATATTCAACTTGAGTGCGTTTATAGCTAGCTTTAACTCATCAAAATGTGTTATCACTTGTTTGAAAGTTGTGTTCAGTTTTAACTCATTTCTTTTTAACTTTCCTGCTAATTCTTCACAGCAATTAACATCTATGTTGATTGAGGACAACACATAAAGATTACTAAAAGTACCCTGGGACATTACAACTTCTGCCTGAATTACAAAGGATTTACCATACCCCTTACAACCTGAACTAAGATTAAGTTTGCCACACCCTTCTAGAATAACATATCTGGGTTGTTCCTCAGGACATGAAATAGTAACACTTTCTACAGATGGTACAAAATATAACCACTCATTATTTGCTAAAGGTGTCCATAGTGATTCGCGTAATTTAATAAGTCTCTTTTCACATGTAGAAGGTAATCTACGAAGTTTTTGTAGCATTTTAACAACACACTAATCATGATAATTGGCTAACTTCAGTGAAAGGGTTTGTTTACATACATATTTCGAATCTCCCAATGTTTTACATTTTACCAACAAAGACAAAGGACTCATAAAATAATATTGTCTGCTCTTATCAATAAACGGAATATCTTCATGAACGTCCACAAACACATATTTCCCTTGTTCAATGAGAACAGGCACTGGTATAAGTCGATACACATTATAAACACCTTGTGACACTAAGGGTAAAAATAGTACAAATGTGAGTTTTTCATCCTTTACAAATGCAGCTACATCACACATAGCAATTAGCAAATAAAGCGAATCCTTGCTTACTGCAAATGGCAGGGATGTACCTAACGGAAAATTTGCAACACCTTTCTCTAAAACATACATTAATTCCGAAGGAGCTACTACCTGTGGATGAATAAGTCCCGTTTGAGCATTTAATATACCATCTATTAGTATATCACAATTACGAAATAAGGTTTCCATGGCATTATTTAATCTAAGTGATTACTAACCGTAATTGAGGAGCGTTTTTTCAAAAAACTCGATAGATGCAAAATTTTACGAAATTGAGTTATATATAGTATCGGCATAATTTTCACCTTCTGCATCGTTCTGTGAAATCAGATTTTGCAAAATTCGATTCTTGTCCTGTGTAGAAGCTAGGGAATATCAGCAGTTTTTTTTTTCAAAACTCGATAGATGCACTTGCTCAGTTAAAGCAAAGGTCGATAGATGCAATTTTATAATTTTATAATCCAAAGTGTAGCAACCTCAATTCTATGAAACGCATGTTGGCATTGACTGCCATTTCACTGTTGCGATTCTTGGAATTCTCAATCATATCTGCAAGCTTTGTACACTGCTGCTTCGTTGGAAATAACTGCGAACTCAGGTTGTGCGCTTCGATTTCACATTCATTTCCGCAAGCTTTTTGTTTCATTTATATCCCGCCTTTAACTGCAGAGGTCATATCGGCGACCTTGCCTATTGGCAATGGTGTTACTCGTTTAACAGTGGGTTTTTCGGTCTTTGGGGTTTTTATACGTTGAATTCACACACACATTCACACTTTCATTCATACTTCCAGACTCAGGGAAGGATGAAGAACAATCTTGACTGGAGAAAAATTCCTACTCCCCTGCCGGGAATCGAACCCGGGACCCCTTGCACGGCAGGCAGGTGCTTCTACAAGCTTTGTTATACTTACATGACAATGTTTTTTCTTAGTTGAGACACTGCACTGTACTATGCACAATGGACAGGAGCTCAGATTGTGAAACTGTACGAGTTGTAGAATGTGCTGGTGGTAGGAATTGCAAAAACAAGGAAAGGAAATCAAACTGCAAGCCAAGGAAAACTCATACTCCAGCAATTACATGTTCAGATAGTCTCGAGTGCACTCCACGAAATCCTAAAACTAAACCTTCCAAGGAATCACAGGGGTGTCAAAAGTAAGATTATCTCTCCTGGCTAGAAAATTTCACTTATCCTGGGTATGCGTCAAAGGAAACCAGAGGTGACAGAACAGGAATATTACAGAAGGGCATTACTGCTGCTATACAGCAAGACATTAAGAAGTACATATGTAGAGAAAGCCACTATGGAAGAGCAAAATCAATTAGGGGATATTTACCTCCAGAACTTAAAATCAGAAAAATGTGGACCAATTTTTGCAGCGAAAGAAGATTAAGAAATCTACCAGTCTGCTCATTGTCAAAATATAAAGACATATTTTACAACTTCTTCAATCTTTTATTCCGTACACCACACACTGACACATGGGACTGATGAAGATTAAGACAGAGGCAGATGTGGAAAAGAGAAACGATCTAAGAACCATGTACAGACTGCACAAGCACAAATAAAGTTGAAAGCTTACATATTCATATTGTTTGAAATTTCTTTGTGTGTATTCAATATGTTTATTATATAAATAAAACAAAATATATGTTATTGTGAATGTAGCAGTACTTGGTTTCCAAGATTATACCTAATAAAATAATCCTTATAAGCATTAATATGTTGGTTGTATAGTACATTATGTATTATAAAGAGGCGAAAATAAATGAATAAATAAAAAGCAAGAAAAACAATAAATGACAAAAATAACGAAATTTCATGTCTTAATTTCTCGCTCACGCAGAAAAGTTTATCAGCTTTTGAAAAAACTCCGCATATTCAAACCCCATATTTGCACCTGTCAAACTATGTTATTTGCTTCTTTTCACATTCAATGGGACAGTATCAGGAAGGAGAATTGAATGATTAATATATTTGCTGTGCTAACCAATTAGTATTGCCAATAAATAGAAAAAACCGTTTTTCTCAGAGACGCATTTTGTGCATCTATCGAGTTTTGAAAAAAACGATCCTAAATTTTCATTTGTAGATCATCAAGCATCTTAAATTCTTGCTGCTGGCTTTTGTTTAGGAAGTCTTGAATTCTAACTAAATTATCTTCCAATACCTTCTCATTGAAAGCCAAACTCATAAGTGAATCATTGGACGAACCTAGAGAAGCCTTTACTACAGATACTTGTTCATTCAACAAATTTGTAATGCCTTTTTCATTTTCCTCCACATGCTGTATTTGCTCATTATAATATTCCGCGTCATCATTATCTAATGTACCAAACAATAGTTTCAAAACCTACCCTCCTACATCGATAACACCTCTTTTTGTACGCCTCTCCTGATGACCTGTAATTTCCCTCAACAACCCTTCGGTTCTTCTTAACTTGCCTAATGTATCCTGTATTTTATTCTTAAAGGTTGTACACCTTGACCATTCTGCAAGGAAACGTGCTCGAATGCACTCAGAGTATACTTTATATAATTTTCTGTAGTATCTATCTGGTACTCTAAATTACCTAAATCTACATACACAATTATCCAAGGCTAGCCTTACCTTCATTAAAAAGGTTTAATCCGGTTCACATGTACCTTTTGCAACCTTTTCCTTCTTTTCAGTGTCACATTTACCCCTTAACTGCCACTATTACATATAGGCCTATCCATTGGCTAGAAATTGTACCTGATCTGCCCCTACATTCTGTCTCATCTTTTAGTAACACCTTTTGCCCTACCTCGTATTTAACTTCCTCACTTTGATGATCACAGTATTCCTTGCTCTTATTTTTCCTTGTAATTAGACTATCTCTAGCCAGCTTGTGAGCACTTTGTAGCCTACTTTTCAACTCGCTCGTATAGTCATCATAGGGATAATTAATCTCTGGTTCCTTTTTTTAGTGTTAGGGGTGTCCTACACTCATACCCGAACAAAAGCTCAAAAGGTGTATACCCAGTGGATGAATGCACAGTAGTATTGTATACAAACACAGCAAACTTCATCAATTCATCCTAGTCTGTTTGATCCCTCCCCACATAATGCCACAAATATTCAGCCAGAACACGGTAACTTCTCTCCAGTCCACCGTTTGCCTGTGGGTGAAAAGCTGTAGTCTGCAACTTGGTTATCCTCATTAGCTTGCAGACATTTTTGAACAAATCACTTAAGAATTCAGAACCCTGGTCTGTTAACACCTTCAATGGAATTCCGTAACGCAAAATAATGTTTTCCACGAACTCCTTAGCAACCGTCACCACATCGTGTTTTTCTGGAGGCACGGCTACCATATATTTGGTAAGTTCATCTTGGCAGGTCAAGATATACTTGTTCCCCTTATTAGTCACCGTTAATGGCCCCACTATATTGAGAGATAATTTTTCGAAAGATTTTGCTGTGGTACTTATTTCCTCGGTCGCAAAAGCGTATTCTTTTGACAACTCTCGCATTTCTTTATATCATACTCTATGCCCTTTTTCATAACTGGCCATTGATAATTCTTCCTGATGGCCAAGTAGGTTTTTGTGACACCCCTGTGACCACCCGTAGGACTGTCGTGTGCCTCCTTTTTTTGCTCCTCCGTTATCTCCCCTTCTCCTGCAACTTCCATAACTCTAATACGAGAAAGTGCATCCGCGTTCCCGTTCAACGACCCCTTTTTGTAAACAATCCGGTAATCGTATTCTTCCAATTTGATTCGCCATCTGAGTAGTCTCGAACCCGGTTCCTTGACACTCAACCATTTAAGTGGCCTATGATCAGTTACAATAATAAATATTCTCCCTAGTAGATAAGGCCTAAAGTGCTTGCAAGCCCACACTATTGCAAACAGTTCCTTTTCTATTGTGCTATAATGCTTTTCTGCCTTAGAGTTCTACTTGCAAACGCTACTGGCAAATCCCTACCTATCGGGCCTTGCGACAATAATGCCCCTAATCCATCCTGACTGGCATCTGTTGAGAAATCTGGATATTGAAATATAGGTTTTGACAACTTTTGCTTCAAAGTATTAAAGGCTATCTGTTGATCACCCCCCCCCCCCCCCGATGAACTTCGCGTTATTTTTTAGCAACAGGTGCAACAGTGCTGTTATTTTGCTAAAATGAGGAATGAATCGGCGATAGTAATAAACTAAACCCAGAATTGCTCTTAATTCAGTCAGTCCTTTAGGTATGGGATAATTTGCTACTGCTTCCACTTTCTTTGGGTCGGGTTGTACCCCATTCTCCGAAATTACACGAAAAAGGTAGCTAACCTCTTTTCTCAAAAATTCACATTTTTCCGGCAGCAGTTCTAGATTGTACCTTCTAAACCTCTGAAATAATTCCCTCAATTTTTGATCATGCTCCTTAAGCGATCCTGCATAGAAAACTACGTCGTCCAGGAAAACAAAGCACCTGGATGGCGATAAACCCGCCAGCACCATATTCATAATTTTTAGTACTTACACTAGTATTTGCGCTTACACTAGGATTTGTGTTTACACTAGGAAAAGCAGGATTAGCACGACTATCACTTAATTTCAAATTTTCCAGTGCTTGCTTTACACCCTGGATTTCCATAACGACTTCATTTACATAATCATTTAAATCTTCTATATTTACAGTTAACCTCCTACCTCCGCTTTCTCCTTTCTGTAACCTAACCTTACTATCTTCCAATTCTTTGCAGGCTGTTTCTCTCTCATTATTCAATATCTGCCCTACTTCTTCCCTACGCTTACTACTACTACCACCGCCGCCGCCGCCGCCGCCACCGCCACCGCCGCCGCCGCCACCGCCACCACCACCACCACCACTACCACTACCACTACCACTACCACTACCACTACCACTACTACTACTACTACTACTACTACTACTACTCTCTCTCTCTCTCTCAGATTTCTCAACAAATCGAACAAATTCTTGATTAATTTCTTTCTTTACGTTTTCTATCTCACCCGCAACCTGAGTTCTGTTCTCCCTAACCTCAATTCTTAAATTATCCAATTCACTTCTAATTTCCCCCTGAAAATTTTCTATCACATGTTGTTGGTTTTCTATTTTCTGTGCTAATTCTGTCAAGCCTCGATTATTACTCTCCAATTTCTCTGTCAACGCTTTGTTACTACTACCTCTTTCTCTATCTTTTCAGTTAAACTTTGGGTGGTCATTCCTAACTGTTCAGTGAAACATTTATGGTTATTTACCAATTTCTCAGTTAAACTTATTTTCATTTCATTCAACATTGCCAATATCGCCCTAGCAGGTTACTTTCTGCATTTACAACTGGTGTTTGACATTCCCTGCCAGAATGACCTTCCCTTAGCTGTTCTCTTTGATCTGATACATTTACATTTCCCCCTACATTTGCTACTACATCTACAGTTTCCCTACTTACAGCTTCTATCTCCTGAATTTTAATATCTACTACAGATATTCCAACATCTTGCCGTTTCTAAGAAGCATCTACCTAAATATCACTGATACATTAGTTTAACACTAAGTACCTTATTATTGTTGCTGCACACTGATGTTGCCACCGTCCCTGATGTTACTGGTCCACTACTTCCGCAGTCTGTTAGTTCTCTTCTTCTCGAATCTTGTTGGCTCAGTCCTTATTGTGTCAGCTTCTGTTGGTCCTCTTCTTCACGAATATCGTTTGCCCAATCCTCGTCGTCTTATCGTGCCACACGTTGGTTCGCCATTTGACGCTCACTACTCTCCCCTGGGTCGAAGATGTGGTCTTTAAGATCTAAAAGATCTCGTCGCCAGGATATCTCCTATCCTGTGTTTGGTGTCCCGGTATCTAACTAGCTCTAGCACAGGCGTGCAGGCGCGGCTCCTCAGGGTAGGCAGGGTAGGCACTGCCTGCCCCACCGTAATACATCAACAATGTTTAGCTATGATTCTGCATTTTATCATTTGAACCGTCATTTTCCCTAAATTGCAGTTCAACAAAAGTTTTCTCGGTTATAATGACCAGCGCATGGTCAAATCCTTGTATCTCAATTCCGATTCATCAAAACTGAGCTGCTTGTTTGAACTAGCTTAACCTCTGCCGGCCCGGCCCCCTTTCCTCAGTACGAGGCCCTTGAACATGGATAAGGAAATATTCCGTCTGTATACGCACTCCGAGCATGCGTAGACGCGTCTGCCAGCAGTCAGAACACTTGCCGGCTCAAATCCGAATTTATGCGACTTTTTTCGAACGGGCATACTGCACGAACGAAGATCTCAGAGATCCGAATCATCTCGTTGTCACTCTGTGTAATACTAGTGTGTTGTAATACCAGTATGACCGACTTAATTAGTGAACTATTACAAAGCCCGCTTTCGCGGCGCACTGACAATGAAAAGAGGAGTGCTTTAGCTATTTAACACAATGCTACAGTCAGACAATTCTTCAATTTCTTCATTCATTTTAGTTTTGGCGGTAATTCGTCCGTAAGTCACACTCATTCACTCTGCACTTATTAAACAACCAAACAATATATTGTTTGCGTTATCCGCAATAACTTCGCCCCCTTTATTTCGGATAAACGGGGTTCTACTGTATTATTACTACCGTTATTAGTATTACTATTATTGCTGTTGTTATTATTATTATTATTATTATTATTATTATTATTATTATTATTATTATTATTATTATTATTATTATTATTATTATTATTTTGTTGTTGCTGCTGTTACACTTTGCCTTCCCTAAAATTTTGACTGCGAGCCGCCACTGCAGGCGTGTCAAACAGCACTCACCAGGTGTGAAAATATTCCCCTATTTTCCCTCCCTTCGTGATGATCAAATCGGAAAACGGTAAAAACAAAGCGAAAACCGGTTCTACTAGCGCGTGCTACTGCAGTTAAAGAGGGGAGGACTCCTCTCTTCTCGCCCTCGGAGTTGAAGCGGTTCCCTTCGATCTCTTCTTTTTAATGATTATGTCGGAGAGCACGGGATTCAGGGGGAACGGAGAAATAAACAACACTAGTTTTTCATTATTAATAAATACATATATATCAACTTCACTATTTACATTCGTCACTGCTTACATCCGCTCCTTCCACTTTCATTGCTCATGCTTCACTGAACCTTTGTTCCAGTCGACTGACCGGGCAAGTGCCTCTTGGCTAGTCGAACAGCTGACGGGTCATTAACCCCGCCTAGGTTGAATTTAGTGGTATTTAATACTGTTTCAAGCGCTCCGTCATAAAAAGATTAACCTGCCAGGGAGGTTGCAGTGTTCATCTTTTCATGACTATGTCCTCCGTGATACATTTTATATATATTTAGTAAATTACAGTTATTTTGAACATTATATATACGATTCTTTATCTTTTCCTTTCTTTCGACCCGAGCGGCGTCTAATAATGGTGTTCAACCGCACTACACAATTTTTCTTTGCACTTATCAACCATTGGTTCACTGACACTTTGAAAACTATTTGCATAATTGAATAGGTTCACTTTCTTTCTTAATTGCAATATACATGAATATGTTTACTGTCCCGTTTACCAACAAGCAAGTATGAACAGTCTTTAATAATCACTATTTATTTCCAAGAATTAACGTAGATTCCTCTTTTTTTTATTTATCTCTCTCTCTCTCTTTTTAGGATTCTGGCAATGGTATTTGGCCTTCTGCAGCTAATAGGCGTCTTGTAATGTCGGAGGAATTGCTTGTGGAATCTGCCTATGCGTTTTGCTTCCTTTTCGTCGAATAGTTCGTAGGTATCGGTGCCGAATTTTGCCGTGACTGATACCGGTCCTCGGTAAATTAATTCCATCCTGTGGTATCTTTTGTTTAAGGCGCTAGATTTGGCATAGTCTCTCACTGACACCTTATCACATATATTTATTTTCCATTTTCTTCGCCATTTTCGTTGGTGGTGTGCCTTGCGCTTTTCTGCTCGGGACCTGAGACGTTCTACCACCCTTTTATACATTTCCAGTCCGGAGAGATATTGGTCAAGGTCACATGAGCACAAAATTTTCTCCCTGATAGCTGATTGGATGTCGTTGGCCTGTTTGGCCTCCGGGTATGAAAGTGTACAGTGCTTCTTTTCATAAATATTTTCGATTTTTTGTAGCCCGATGCTAGCCTGGATGTAATGTTTTCTTTCTTCATCACAAGATTCGTACTTATTATTATATTCCTCCATTTCTGACTCATTATCATGTTTGTATATTACCTCAACTAAGCTTTGGCTCTTGTTAACTTCTATATGCTGTACAAAAAATGTCTCTTGGCTTAAAGCAATTTCTCCCGGCGTTTTCTCAACAGTGTGATCGTCTTCGCTTCTTACAAATGGAATATTTATTCTTTGATCGCCTCTTCCTATTATCAGGTTTCTGTTTACAAAATCTAATTTTGCTTTCATGGTGTATAGCACGTCACAGCCTAGTAAGAAGTCACAGATTAAGTTTGGTATTACAAGGAATATTATTTCAGCGTCTCCACTACCTATAGTGAGTGGAATCATTATTTGTGTTCGAACTCTTTGTACGCTCTTCCCTACTGCTACACGACAAATCACGTTCTTTACGAGTAGGGTCATTAGTTTTAATTTTCGTTGCAGTAGATGGTGGTAAATTTTTAAACTGCAGACGCTCAAGCTAGCCCCGGTATCTATTGTTAAGTTGTAAGATTCGCCGGCTATAATAGCTGTTATTCTGGGAGATTCTGCGATTTCTGTGTCGGTCATATGTTGGAAGGTTGCTACTGTGTTTTCTATCTTTCGTCCATTGGTAGGCTCGGTTATCCATATGATGTTGGATTCTTGACCTCTGCTTATGACAGCCTCGTTAGAATCCAAAACAAGACCGCTTATCAGTTTTCCTGTTCATCTCTACTCGAGTTTATCTGTCCTGAGTTTATATTTTGGTGGTGGTCGGTTCCATTTCCATTTTCAGTTATTTGGGGTTCGTATCCTCTCCTCTCCGAATGACCTGGTGAACTATTTCTGTCTGTTCGGTATCGATTCCTGCCGGATTCGTCGTCAGATCGGCTTCCGTTCCGGCGATAATCTTCCTGGGCCCTGTTTCGCAAATGATAACCTCTAGCTCTTCCTCGATATTGAAAGTTTCGATGTCGTGGGCTTGATCGGATAAAGTTAATGTGATGTTCATGGTTATTTCGATTGTTCCAGTTGTGATTTTCGCGCCCTCTACTCCAATTACTAGAGTTGGGTATCTCGGGTTCGTATCTCTCTCGGGTATTTTGATATCTACGTCCCCGGTTGAAGTTTGTCATTTCGAACTCCGGACCTCTGGGAATTTTGCCATCTGTGAAACGTTGGTTCATCCCTGTTGAAATTGTTGGCCTGTGCGGCGTTCCCTGGGCTATGATGGAAGTCATGGCCGTTAGTTTCGAATGCCGATATTAATTCAATTATTTCCGTTAAATTCTTGGGTTAGGCTACTATTAGGTAGTTTCTTATTTGTTCCGGAAAATGCTGGATGATTAGATTTATGAAATCTCTCTCTGACGGGCGGTTCAATTAGTTTGCTCCGTTGGGCCCACAATAATAAGTAAACCACCATTGTTTGACCGTTACGGATATCGTATCTGCTATTGTTGAGAGAGGTTCTGATGTGATTTTGGGCGGTCGGACTCCAGTATCGGTTTAAAAATGCATTCTTGAAATATTGGTAATCCTGGTCTGCCCCTAGTGTTAATCTCAGCCAATTAAGGGATCGATTGCGTAAACCTTTTTTAACGAGCATTTTTAGCGCGTCCGGTACATTTTTGAGTTTGAAATGCTCCTCGATGTCCAAAATAAATTGCCTAGGGTTATCCCCGACGTTCTCGTCGAATGTTGGTACCGTAAGTTCGTTAAGCAGGTTATTAAATCCCATAAAGTTGTTGGTACATACTTGCGAGCTTGGTATCTGGGCTACGTTATATTGTGGACGAGTTTCTGCGATATGTTGGCATTCCACATTCGCTTCACTCGAACTTTCATTACAAATACTGGCTGTTACGCTTGGAGTGCTTGTTTGGGATAGTTCGAGCCTCCGAATTGACTCTCTTAATTCATTAATGCTACATTCCGTTACTTCTACCCCTTTTTCAACTCTCAAGTGACTTGAGATCTGCTCTTTAACATTCTCTTTTAATGATTCGAGCGTTTCAATTGATACTCTTCGATCTTGTTCTATCGCGAGCTGCATTACTCTTATTTCTTTTTGATATCATTTTCGAATTCGTTTTGCTTCTTGGTTAATTTATTATCTAATTTACTCAAGCCACCCTCCAGTTGTTCATGCAACAATTGACCTGTATTTTCTAACTCTTTAACATTAGAACTAATACTTTTTCTTACTTCACTTATGTGTAGTGCCGCTTGTTTCCTAACCTGATCAATTTCTGTTTGCATTTTTGCTAATGCCTCGTTGTGCTGAGCTAACCCTTCATTTAGGCGAGTTTCTAATCTAACACCATTAGCCTCGATTTGTTGTAACATTGTTTTCTGTTCTGATATTTTAGCTTCTAATTTGCTGCTCTGTTCTAGTAATTTAGATTCTAATTTGCTACTCTGTTCTGATATTTTAGCCTCAAATCCGTTCTGTGCAGCTAATAATTGTTCAAGTATTTTCATGACATTACTATTGTTGGTGCTGGGGGAAGGCGAGTTACTTCTACTGGTAATGACTACATTGTTTTCCTGGGAGACTTCCTCCTGACTTATCCCCTCAACTTCCGTATTCTCCATTCTGTATCTTTTTGTATTACAATCTATTTCTGTGTCTAAATTGGATCTGCTATTATGAGTACCCACTACCTTACTATTTCTTAAGAGCATTTACAAAGAGCACTGTTCTATTTCTCTAATAAAATTGAGTTTAACATATATTATTACAAAGCACTGGTTTTTTTTTTTTTTTTTTTTTTTTTTTTTTTTTTTTTTTTTTTAACATCTGTTCTGAGTATACATTGTCAAATTGTTTTTGTCCTACCCTGTTTTCTCTTGCAGAGGGTTTCTTTCCTGGCGCTGTTCCTTGTCTCGATGCTTTTACCGCTGATTGGTGCTCCGTCCTCCAAATTGGGTGTTTGTGGTTTTCCGGCACTCCTCTGGCATCCGTTAGTTGGCACTTTGCTATTCTTCGGTCCTTGCTCTCGCGATGTTAGTGTGGTTATTCGTTATAATGCAGCTTTGTTCAACCGTCGTTTTGCGCGTCAAAATTCGTACTCTCACCAACCGTCGTTTTGTTTCTCCTATTCAGGCTCCAGCGTTGGGCGCCAAATTCTTGAAGCGGTTCCCTTCGATCTCTTCTTTTTAATGATTACGTCGGAGAGCACGGGATTCAGGGGAACGGAGAAATAAACAACACTAGTTTTTCATTGATTAATAAATACATATATATCAACTTCACTATTTACATTCGTCACTGCTTACATCCGCTCCTTCCACTTTCATTGCTCATGCTTCACTCACTGAACCTTTGTTCCAGTCGACTGACCGGGCAGCGCCTCTTGGCTAGTCGAACAGCTGACGGGTCATTAACCCCGCCTAGGTTGAATTTAGTGGTATTTAATACTGTTTCAGAGTGATGTTCGATAGGCCTGCTCTAGCACGAGGTCCTTATCTGCAAGGTATGCGTGAGTTGTGGTAGGAATGGAACGAAACGAAGAGTTAACAAACATTTAACTTTATTTGCAAATTTCCAGATTTGTAGAGAACTGCCGACGATATCTAAATAGAATATAACTTTCTAACTTCAACTGCAACGCTATAATATTTGAACTTTGTCACCCTTTAGCAACCACTGAATTATGTATACGCGCCAGCTTACGTACAAATCACACAAAGTTGCATGCGCGCTGGCTGCTCGATTCAAGACGAATGTGTGTTGCGTTGCATGTATTGCGTGGGCGACACGAAGGAAGCGATTTCCATTGGCTAACATTTTAAGCATGCCATGGTAAGATAAGAATCAGCCCGCGGAACTCTTCGGGCTTTGCTCGCACAACAATTGTAATCTTATCACTCATCTAATCTGCCTAGGCTCCCATTCTTGAGACTAATATATTCAACTATTAACTATCGATTAGAATCTCCTTTTACTTCTTTCTATTATTAATTACTTATATTCACATTATCATTTCGGTTTCACCACCTAGCTGGGAGGTGCTCAATGACAACCCACCCAATCCACTGGAGGATGGCTCAGAGGTTTCCTTCCAGCGGAAACTGGGGAAAGCTCGGTCTGACAGCAGCTGTTTAAATTGTCACCCTCTGGCAGAGTAAGAACAACTTTCAACTTACAAGCACCTGTGCCATCTGCCCACCATCAATTGACACACAGCTCAAAAGTCGTCCAGTAATACAAAAGAGGGAGATGAAATGAGAGGAAATGGGAGAGAGGAGACCCATGGTAGAAGACATCACCTCACATTTGGCTTGCTGACCAGGAAAAAACCATGAAAAACCCATGGTCAGAGTGGGCAGCCACCAGGAATTAAACCTGGGAGTTCCCAAATGCAAGCTTCATGCATTACCACAGAACCATCTTGTTTGGTTCCATAGGATAATATGCTTCCCTTGACTAGAGCATCAGAAAAATTTTAAAATTGTCCTAAAGAAAATGCTTATAAATAACCCATAGGAAAACTGAATCAGACCTGAAAAACTGAATGGCAAGGGAAGACTCAAGACTCTGTGCCACTGTGCTTACTACTCAGCTATTATGGCCAGCTGCCCATATGAACATTAAACTACTTAGTGTACACAAACTAGTGTGTATAAAAACAGTCATAAATAGTATCTTGTGGTATAAGTGCAGCAAGTGCATCTTTGCAGAAAGTAATTTGAAAACACAAGACAAAGTACCAGTAGAGCACTTTCACTTCTGAGTTTTTGTAGAGGACTTTTTATTGTAGTGTTTAACACTGCTTTAGTACATGTGGCACCACAGACGATGTAAAGGACTTAACATACATGCATATATGCCATACTATTTTTTGATGATATTGAGAAATAGAAAAGAAAATTAATTACTGCCAGCTGCTCATAGGCAGTATTAAGGCCAACTGTGTTAGTCTTTGGGAACTGATGTTTAATTAGCCACGTGTGGTAGTGTTGACTGAATCAAAAACTGGTGACATGGCTGCTTGTGCCAAAAGTTACACTTAAATGCTGCATAAATTAAATCATATGTAAATGTTAACAAAGATTTAAATGGTAAATGTCAAATGTGATTATATTGTATGTCTGCAACAAAATATATATACATATACACATACCAATATTAATATTAGTTTTAGTTTAATGTTTGCAGTAAAAATGCAAAATGCATGGAGTGCAGAAATTTCAACTTCTCAGCATTATAGCATGAGAAGAAACCGAATAGACAACATAATTATTTAAAAATTAAATTAACCCTTAATATTGGTTAAATACAAAGTCAACAAATCATTAGGTGCTTGTGATACTGGAAGTTGCCTTTAGGTATGATATCTCAGATATGCACTAAAGGCCCTGCAGGATATAGGAGTCAGACGAGAAACTTGAATATACATGTACACAGCTTGACAAAGTAGCTTAGGGGTAAGAGCACTTGCATGGAGAGCCAAAGATATGTGTTTTGAGAATAAATTTGCTTTATGCACTCTGAAGATATTTTAAAATTTTATGCTGCCAATGTCTATAATGTACAGCCCAGATAAATTCACTTGCACACATTTCATGCTTTTCTTTGTACCAATATAACCCCTTTCCATCTCCAATGAGATGATAAAGTCCAGCCTACCAAGGGTCTAGAACAGAGGTGACATCAAACTCTGGGTTCACCTTGCAATGACGTCAGGATTGTTTGTGAGCATACTTTGAATTTGTTCAAAAGTATCTAGTCATGAAATCTAACTCATTATTCACGTTCTAAGCACAAACTTAACATTGTTCATTTTCTTGCAATTGAACAGCAAACAATAAAATCATTGCTGAGCTTTTTTGTACAGTAATTTCCTTGCACTTCTTTCTGATACATGGCCTTCAGTTTATCCCACAATTCACCTCCTCCGGGCAATTTAACATACACATACAAACGGTAGTTTCACTTTGGGTTTAACACCAGAAACTTTTATTGTACCGTGAGATAGAGTGTATGTATCTCACAGGGTAAATTGGTTAATTTTAAAAGCACATTTAGAAGACATGATCTTGCTTGTAATGTAAGTTAGGTGGACAGCAAAGACCACATCAATTTAATGAGATGAAGTTAGCAAAAAATTGAGCACTCAGTGTACACACAATAACAATTATACATTTATCAAATGACCAGGAAGCTAGGAGAAATATTCAGAAATGCATGCTGTAGTACTGGAAGAATGACCTTCGGTTAGATCCTACAAATCTAATGGTAGGAAACATCATTTAGCTTTATTTAGGAGAAGGATTAGAATGTGTCTGGACAGGATAGAACAAATCTAAAACACTTCAAAACAGTAAATATTATTTAAATTATGTTTAAGTTGACAAAGATATATAACTTCAAACAAAACAATAAATGCACACCATGTCAACAAATAGCACCTTTTCTGAGAAAAATAACTTAACTTTAGTTAATTAACTTCGAGGAAGCGTGGCTAGAGAGCGTGGTGTAAACACATGTACCAAAGAATCCCAACCACAGTCTGCAATCTGTCCTGGCACGTGATTGTTGAAGTCTAAGCCATACACAAACTCTGAATGATGCTTCACTGTTTCTAAAGGATCTGCTGAGTGTTTGAAGTCCCAAACCCTTCAAATTTGAACAACATCATATTAATCAGTATAAAATATTCTCCAAACATAATAAAATGAAATATGCTTACCTATAATGCAGATTTACCTGTAGGTTTATAAAATACATTTTATTTTAAAGCAAACTTATCTTTTATATTTAGATTAAATTATCAGATTTAATCGTGCATTTGGTATATTAAATAACTTGCCGTTAGGAGTCCACTATTTTAAAATTGTAATGAAGTTTTTACATTCTTCCCCTGAAGATGACTTTATCCCCTAATCCTATTCTTCCATTCAATATTTTTAAACATTCTAACTTAATTATAAGCAAGCATTGTTTCAAGCTAATGACTAAGTTGAAATCTTACATAAAAGTGATAAGCATCTGAGAAACATGGTACCAGCTGGCAGATATATCTTTAGCAGTGGGTTGTTTCTGATTAGAAAGGTAAAAATTCAATAACAAAGCAAGACTTACACAAGCTCACACCAGTGGTGGGTTTTCGTTTGAAAAAGAAAAAAAAAAGAATGAAGGAAAGGAAGACAGGGAGAGGCAAGGAGAGAGGGGAGAGAAGGTTAGAGAGAGGTGGTTAGAGAGACAAGGGAGAGAGAGGGACACATGCAGAATAATGATTACAATTCAAAACGCCCTAAATTTCAGAGAGAAACTTTCCACCACACATTCAACTCATGCTGATGAAGGTATCAGCCTCCAAAATATATCCTAATGGATTAATTAAAATAGCAACTTCTTAATATTCTGCCCAAAATATAGGCTAGAAGCTTAATTTTTATTTAGAGTAATAGTCCCACAGTGAAAACGTCTTAGTTCTTCTAAGAAACTGTGGTGTAAAACAGGAATGGGGGGGGGCCTGTGTAACATCCTGGAGAGAGGTCTGTGGAGGGGCACTATTGGAGCAGTGGCATAATGCTGAGTCTTAGTTTTCAAAAACTGCAAATACCTATTCATTAAAATTCAAGGTATGCTGCTGCATAATAGCAGCAGCAGCAGTACTATTATTATTATTATTACTATTACTATTATTATAGTATGGTGCCCACGAGCATATGGCAGACAATCAATAAGGACATCTGCAATGGAGAATGGAATATTGCATGTCGCACAGACAGGCACCGGATCACCACGCAAAATGTGTCCGTGTGACTCAGGTGTGGCCTATCCTCAGGCAGGTTAAAATCACCTCTTCCTGCCTGGAATCCTTGCAAGATGTTCACCAGGGTTGTACCATGCCCTTGATTGTCCGTAACTGAGTGCCAGCTAATGCTTCCCAAGACTCCTACCAGACAGCATATAGATGGCGATGGAAGTTCTTCTGCACATCTATATAAGGGAGAGTATGGGTAGAATACTCTGCATTTATCTATAGGAAAGTGTTCATCCAGTTCCTTATTTTGGAGATGAGAATATCGCTTAATGAGCTCTGAGTTACACTGAGGCTCTAAGCTTTGGTTGCACTTTATTCATAGCAACATTGAATGAATTCCAAAAAAGATTGAAACCATTCTAAGGATTTCAAACATAATGAACTATTGTTCAAACTGCAGCTTTAGTTGGGCTATAATATGCATGTGTTCCTGCAGGCCATTTTCTTTACCTTACCCAGGGATGCAAGACAAGGGAAAATATGTTGTTTGCTAATGCTCTGAATCTTGGACTTGCAATGTATTCTCCATCTGGCATACCAATAATACAATGTTACATGAGTAAGTGAGTGAGTGAGTTACTGAGTGAAGTTTAAGGGGACCCATCAACAACTAGGTCATTTGGGCCTAAGTTGAATTTGAATACCTCCTATTTACAGAACTGCTTGACACAGAATTAAATGTTCTTTATCTATAATAAGGTCTGGTTGCTTGCAAAGGGTGCACTGTGGTGAATTGTATATATTTATTCCATGAAGGTCTGCAGCTAAACAATTATGACTAGTAGTTGATCGGAATATGCCATATTTTTAGGGTTGCAAGGGGTAGTGAAGTGTAATATACAGCCTCTCCTACCCAATTTCTGCCCTCTTGAGCTCCTTGTGGTGCAACATGCTTTTGCAAAAGCGGCTCTAAGGACTGAGTTACAGCAGTATAACTGTTACATCCTATTGGAAGAAATGCCAATTTAAACACTGTCTTGTCATGCCATTTAGGCATCCCGCAGTACTGAATGTGGGGAAAGATTCCTCACCTAGGTCCAAGAGACCCATCAACTGATGATGAGTGCTGTCCTCCAGGCATACTGGAAGTTATAAATGGACAGATTAACCACTGATATGTAAAAACCGGTACCCATTAAAAACAATTATAACTAAGCTCATGATGTGTCCAAATGCTAAATATTTCAGAATCTAGGGAAATATAACAACTTGTTTTCTCCTAATTGTAGACTCCACAAATCAAGTTTTATAAGAAAGCTCTGCACTACACCCCAATGCTTGTGGAATGCATCATATAATTGCATAAAACAGTGTCTTTGTGTGTTATAAACAGCAAACAAGAAGGGTAGAGGTCAAGGTCACCTGACATGTGGTGACACATGGGATTAAGAATGCCTAATATCTGGTATAAAATATAATAATTCCAATAATTAAAATATACTCAGTAATTGAGGTGCATGGTAACAATCTGTTACTCTTATTTGAACTAAAAACTATGAGCTACATTTTCCTATTCACATTAAAACTCTGGTACCTAGTACTTGACTATATACTAAGCACCTGAATTTTGCCAACAAGAGAGTATGATTCCCTCATATCATATCATACATGGATTCTTTTTTTTTTTTTTTTTTTTCAAGGTCTGATTGGTTGTGAAGCCAAAATCACAGTGAAAATCCAAAAATATTTATTTGCAACATTTAGCTGCACCTACATGCTACTTCTCTACATAGTAACTGCTGACATTGACATTTTTCATAGTGTGGTACCAGCTTTCCAATCTCTTGTCATAGAAGGCAGCTGTCTGTGCTTTCAGCCACTTCTCTATGTTGGTGTGCAGCTTATTGCGACAAAATGATGTCCTCCTAGCCACAGTTTCATGTGAGGAAAGAGCTGAAAATCAAATAGAGCCAAGTCCAGACTGTAAGGTGGGTGATCTAACGTTACCCATGAAAACTCTCAAAGAGCCTCTGTGTTGCAGCTGCACTGTGCGCCTTGCATTGTCATGAAAAAGGACAATGCCTGATGACAACATTCCTCTTTGCTTGTTCTGAATTGTCCTTCGTAGACGTTCAAGAGTCATGCTGTATGACACTGCATTGATATAGACCCACGTCTCATCCCCTGTCACAATTTACTTAAAGAAATCTTTTTGTCATGGTAGTGCTGGAGAAACGTTAAGGCGGTGACCATTTGCTATGTTTCATGCTAGTCCAACAGCCTCTTGGGAACCCATTTCATACACAATTTGCAGTACTGAAGGATCTCAGTCTTGATGGTATTGAGAACTCATTTTGAAATTTTGGGAAACAAATCACTCAACACAGAAATTGTGAACTGACAATTTTCTCGTATCGCCTGATCCACTTGGTGAACAAGATCATCGGTTGACATTCACTTTCTTCCCTGACCAATTGCATCACGAACATCTGTATGTCCTGATTCAAAGTTCCTGCACCATTTTGCACTTTGCTGTCACTCATGAAAGTTTCACTGCACACATTCATTTGTCAATGAATTTCAGCTGTATAACACTCCTCTGCATAATCGGATTACAGCACACAGTTCATATTTGGCAGGAGACTAGTGTTTTGAGCATGTGCTCACTGAGCACTCAAAACTGACAAGTGTAATGTGACGTGATCAAGGGGTATATTAGAGGCATTGCAGAACACATGTGCACACAGCTTGAACTGATTTTCTCAGTAGTTTTGGTTTCATGACTAATCGGACCTTGAAAAAAAAAGTAACCCTTGTATATCATAACTAGACCTTGGATTTTAGGTTTTATGCCTGTATTTTCCTGAAGAAATAATCCAAATCCAAATATATTTGTTCACATTTTATGTAAAACTAAACCTCCTGTAGAAGTTTTATTGTACTTATAAGTGCCTAATATACCCTAATGTACCTATTTCATGGGTTTTAAGCCTGCAAAGGCCTAATTATAACAAACAGAAATTATAAAACTGTGGTGTGTTGTCAGTTTAGTTTTGAATCAGAGTCTGAAACATCGTACATCACCAAATAAAAATACCTGCACTTATGTTTCAAGAACAAGTCTTTAGTTCTAACATATTAAACAAATAGAAAAAGTATTTTAAAATTGTCATCCAAAATGCTGAGTGGAGAGCCAACAAGTTGCCAACTGTAAGCAAGTGCAGCATTCTTGCACACAAAGGGGTGGATTTAAAACAGGGATTAGAATAGGATGAGTTGACCTTGAGTATCAAGCATGAAAGGAACTTCTCGATCAACAAACTTAAATATTTCTAACAATCCTCCAAAGAGCAATTTGTAACAACTTTTCAGTTGAAAATGATCATTTTGCTGCTACATAACTGCTCTAGAAGGGGGTTGTGCTAACCATGGCCCTCGTCAAGCTTCACTGCCTAGTCTCTCAGTATTAACTGTATTTGGGTTATGATCAGTTACACTTTTTGCTGTAAAATATGGCACTTAAAGATGACCAACTGCCAAGTAGAAAAAAGAGCTATCTCTTTCTACTTTCCATGTTTCAACATAAAGCAAATGCACAATTTGCACTCCTCTCCTTGGAGGAGTTCCTAACACCCCTCTAAAAATTGTTCCATACTGTAGGCCTTCTACAGTACAGTGTTAGCTATGACTGTGTGCCTGTAAGAAGCTATAATTAATGTAAAGAGTCAAAATGCCAAAACTGAAATCTTCTTAAAGTGCACCGATACAACAATTGATCCAGCACATACTAGGACTCACCAGTGATTGGAAAATCATTCTCTGTGAATTATGCAATAAACAGGTAATTAATTTTCACAGTCCACCAAGCTGTTTCAATTATATTCTCCTCTATTGTAACTAAACATTTCCTCCTTTTCTTTTGTGCAGGTTTCACAGGAAAAGCAATCTCATATCAATCAGCATATATTAATGATAGTGGCCATAAAGCTTAGAGTTCCCAAACAGCATTAAAGAAAAGTTTATAAGCACACCTTCCTACATCTACAAGTGAAATTTATTTTAATATGGATCTATACAAACCTTTAGTAGCTGCTAACATTTCTTGGAATGTAGTACAGAATCTAATTTTCAAAGAATTTTTAAGCACACCTTCCTACATCTACAAGTTGAGGCAGAATATTAGAAGACCCCAAAAGAAAATCGTTTATGTGAATATTTGTTAAGAGTGTAATTTGTTTTTTGATGTTGGTATGAGTTGATTAAATGACGAAAACGTGTTACTAATGTTCATTGTTACGAACAATTAAGTTTGTTTAAAGACGTCACAAATATTTCCATATTTAATTTTAATATATATGTATAAATATTAGAATTATAGGTGTTCAATAATGAAAGCGAAGGGAAAATGGCTAAGGATTGCTTCCCTAACAATACAGGAACTATTTGATGGACGCATGCGCGGATGTATACGTGGCAGTCGGAATGATAGACTTGCAACTAAAAGAATGGGGACTAGCGTCTACGTGTTCAAGGTGGAAAGAGGTATTTTGGTAGCGTGTGTAGAACGTTTACCAGACTTTCATCAAGCTTTTGTTCCACTTTTTGAAAAAATGGAAAGACTTAAATAATCTAAAACGGTGCTAAGAGGATTTATTTAAATGTAAAATAGAGAAAAAGTGTTAATAAAATAATACATTGTGGTGAAGAAACATCGTGTGATTATTCATTCCATCCGTTGCCATGCCCTGAGGAAAATAAGAGCCACATCGCTCTAAATTGAAGCTCCACTTCAATAAAAACAGCACCAAAGTGAAATTTATTTTAATATGGATCTATGCAAACCTTTAGTAGCTGCTAACATTCCCTGGAATGTAGCACAGAATCTAATTTTCAAAGAATTTTTACAGACTTTTACAGTCTATTTTTCACACTTGTATGCACAACTGAGATGGATAATTCAAGCTCTTTCGCCAACTAAATATGCATTCCAACATGTGAATCAACACAATGCAAATTTTCAGATTTCTTGTGCCAAGAAATACCTTTCTATTGGCTTTCTTTACCTATATGATGCAACACAAAAGCACTGATGTTGCTGCAAAACACAGCTAAAACACTATGTACTGCATTATAACTATATACAATGCATAAATCGCAGGCTTCCGCACTAACACCATGCAAACTAAGACAAAATGTGTAGCAACTGACACTGCATCTGAGCGCTGCAATTTAGTGGAAAATGGAAATAAGTGAAAACGATTAAACAAAAAATCAATGCTGTCAATGTGGAAAATGCATAAAGGGCAGGAAATACAGCCGTTCAAAAGTTGAAAATGGTAGGAACACTATGTACTGCCAATATTGGATACATGATTGCATCTACGAAAAATGATGTAAAGGTAGGAAAACATAAATGACAGGATACATAAAAAAGGGCTGTTACTGTAATTGGAATCAGAAATACATTATGATGATGATGGTGGTGGTGGCGGTGAAAGAACTCCTGCAGGACAAAATTCCGGCACACTGGCGATGCTGATATGATCCTGACACTTGACAGCGTTGTTAAACAACAAAATAATTTAATTTGGACACTTCTAGGAAGGTCATTATTTCTGCTTAAACTGCATGCAAAATTTCTAACTCATTTTTCTTCACTTTAATTGATGTTACACATTTATTCATTCAAAACAAAATAACATCCACAAATGCTAGGTAAGTTTGAAATGTTTACTGCACATTCTATAAAGCATGAAAAACATCAGACACATGAGGTTAACTTTGTAATTTTGAGATAAAAAAATAAAATGTGTGTAGTGGTTGCAAAAATTTTGAAATTTTTGCTTAGTTCATAATTTTTTTTTAATTTTCTTTATAGTTAAGATATCCAAAAACCTATGCATTAAGTTTTTTAAATGAATCTAGATTTTGTGAAAAAAAGATTCAAACATTTTTTCAAAAAATGTGGAGTGAATTTTATTTAAAATTTGCACATTTTTGAAAGAAAATGTTCAATAATCCAAAAACTGACATACAAAAACAAAACTCTGGCAGCTAGTTTCATATAACTTCCCAAATATGTGCACAACAAATGTAATATGCAGCTTCAAAATTGTGCAAATAAAAATTTTACACATCATCCCCCTTAATTTTCTCACTGAGCTCATAAGTGTTCCTTATGCTCAAGCTTTTTCGTTGGAGGTGACACTGAAATTTTCTGATAACCAATTTGACGGATTGTATGTGGGCGAGTCTATGGAATTGATGACTGGACGATTTTATTACCAGCTTTGTGAATCTTTGGTATTCCATATTACATACTGGGTGAAGTTGGGTTGCTTGTTATCGCAATTTTATTTTCTTACTCTCTTTGATCTCTTTTAGACTGGATAGAAGTGTTTTTTAATATTTCTGGATTGGATCTGTTTTTAACCTTCTGCATACCAGGTGGGGTACCATGGGACACCAACATGAGTATTTTATTATTCTATTATTTCTATTTGAAATAGTTTATAATGGTCAGACTATGTGACGCCCCCACTAAATGCTGCCATTGTTGAATTTCATAAATAGATTTATCTATATAGTAAATAAGAATTGAAATGTTTATTTGGGGTCCTTTGGCACCCCACTTGGGATTCCGTGTGATAAGAAAACAGACACATTTAAGTGCACATTGGGTAAAGCAGCAACAGCATTGTCAACCTTTGGAGTCCATTGTAGAGCAGCACGGGAATGCTACCAGATAAGAAAACACACATGTATAAATGCACATTGTAGAAAGTTATGTCGGTACAAGTGTTAAATGGATGTCCAATGTTATGTGATGATCATTTGCCTTCAGTTCTGTTGCTATAGCATGTTGTGTTATAAAACAAACATGTCTAAAAAGCTAAAGTTTCAGAAGAAATATGATTTACATAATGAACGAGAAGCAGCAATGCAAATAATAGAAGCAGAATCAGAGACGGGAGATAGTAATGTGGAGTCTGTGTGTTTAGAAACAGAAGATAATGTGGAAGAAATGGACATGGTTGAAGACGTTATTGAAGGAAGGAACTACAAAGAGGTGATTGATAAGATTCACATGCTGGAGAGACCTACATACACCAGCAAAAATGGAATGATATCGCAATCAACACACAAAGAACCAAACAGGTGCCAGAAACAGGATATGTTGTCTAAATCTAGCAGTCTCACAATGACTTTTAGGAGTGTGACTTCGATTATGGAGACTTTCATGTTGTTCATTACACCTAAAATAGTGGAGAAAGTTGTGTAAGATACAAACCAAAAAGCAGAGATAGTCTATAATTTATGGAATGCAACTCATCCTTCTAGCAAACATAATGGATTTCAATAAATACAACAGAAATGTTTGGTTTCATTGGGCTCCTTGTAACTGTGGGAGGAATCACTTTCTATGCTATGGCCCATGGACCCCATGTACCAAAGGAAGATATTGAAATAGAAATGGATAGAAATAGATTTTCAGAACTTCTTTCTTGCATCAGATTTGATGACATGACTACTAAGGAGGAGCAGAAACACAGGGACAAACTTTGTGCATTTAGACAAATACTTACAACTTCTGCAAAGGAATGCTGTGTACACTATTACCCAAGTAGTCATTTGATAGTGTATGAGCAATTGATAGCTTTTCATGGGAAATGCCTGTTTAGGGTTTACATGAAGTCCAAACCAGCTAGATACATCATATAAATTTGAACCCTTTGCGATGAATCTTTGTATGCTTTCAACTTGCAGGTTTATACAGGGAAACAAGGATCTACAGAAAAGAATCAAGGTGCCAGAGTTGTGATTGACCTTACATTTCCTTTAGGAATTGGATATGATATTAAAATGGGCAACTTTTTTATGAGTGTTCCACCTGCACAGGAGCTCTTGAAACAAGAGCTAACTTTGACTAGTATTCTTAGAAAAAACCAGTCCAAAATCCCATCTGAACTTTAGCCAATGCCATTGAAACCACAATTTTCATCTATGCTTGCATTCAATGAAAATCTAACCCTAGTATCATATGTGCTTAAAATGAACAAGGGAGTAATCCTTTTAAGCTCTGAACACCATGGTGACAATTGCGGCACAGAAAAGGAGGAGTTCAAATCCGATGTTATTCTACACTACAATAAAACCAAAGGTACTGTTGATACAATGGACAAATGATAAATGAGTATTCATGCAATAGGACCACCAAGCGATGGCCATTTGTGCTATTCTCGAACATGATTGATACAGAACCCATAAATCCCTATGTTATTTGGAAGACAAAAATCCTGACTGGCAGACTCTTGCACATGACAGAAGGAGAAAATTTTTGTTAGATCTAGGACAAGGACTTATAAAGCCTCACATGAAGCAAAGAATGAAGAAGTTGAATGGAATGCCCACAAACATGAGAACAGCAATGAAGGAATTATTGTTTGGTGAAGATGTAAGCCCAGTGACACAGCAATCAAGTTCAATGGAACCTCTGCAAGAGTCTGGCAGTGTTGTTGGATGTTGCAAATTGTGCCCTAGGAAAAAAGACAGGAAATGCAAAGCAAAATGTGGCAAGTGCTATTCTTTTGTGTGTAGTGAACACACAGTTATGAAAATGCAAAAATAATGCAAAAATTGCATTGATTCAAACTGCAATATGTGTAATTAACAATAGGCACTACATTTGAAAAAAAAAAAAAAATTATATAATTTGTTACCAACTCACTAAGATATTTTTTCATTACACTGTTATTGTAAGGCATAAGTTTTTTCCATTACTGTTTTACTGAATGTGGTAACTTGTTTCTTCTCTTTTCCCTGGTACCCTCTTGGTATACCATGTTATTTTTTTAGCTTGGTATGCAGAAGGTTAATTGTACAAACCCATTGCCATGCAACAAGACTTTTCTGGTGGGTAAAACTTCTATATGTATGCAACTGGGTGTAAAGATTGAAAAAAGGTATACATAGGGAAGACAAAGAGGAACACTTATACAAGATTTAAAGAACATGTGAGAAATGTGAAACAAAAACAAACAAATAAATCAGCAGCTACAAAGCATTTTTGCTCCACAGATCATCAGCCAAAAGAGAAATCTAAGCTTTCAAAGTCCCTTAGAAAATCAGCGGAACCCTCCATTTGGGAAAAATTATTCATACATAAAAATAAACATAATTTATTAAACTTTGGTGTCTCATATGAAAAGGACCTCTCATCGTGTAGTACGTCTGCCAAAATGCCATTTACAAGTCACAGGAGGAAGAGCGGCAGTGAATCTAGGCTGATGATGGAGACAATATCTCTAAAACACGTCCCAATAAGTTCTGATGCACAAAGCAAAGTAAAAGTAATAAACAGGGTGTAGAGTTTGATGACCTAAAAAGCTCTAAAAATAACCTATAAAATGCCCAAAAAGCAGAAAACAATGACCTAAAAATAACCATTCCCATAATCATGTTACACAATTTAATAATAACTGTACCTAGCATTAACAGCTCTCCTGTGCATTGCAATAGATGACAGTGTACATCCAGAGATTCTGGAATGTGAATGACCGGTGGTTGTCAGCGAGAACATTGTTATACAATGAGAAGCTCTGTTCCACTTCCACGCTAACTACAGGAGCATACTTGAGGAGTGACAGATCACTGAGTGTTAATTCACATTGTATCTGTGCTGTTTAAAAACTTTCACCTGAGAGTACTTCAACAATTGCACACACAGTTTTGTATCCTGGGTTTTTGTCCAACACACATTTTCTTTGAAACTTTTTCACCAATGTCACCTACCACACTGTCCAATTTATCTTTAACATTTTTAACTAATGCTATGAAATTTTGCAGAGATATGCCCCTTTCTTGAAGATGCATGATAGTTGACGGCAAAGAGTCAAAATTTGCCTTAATATAAGCCAACTTTCCCTCCAATTCACTGTCTTTCAACACTTTGTGGGCTGAACCAATTGTTCTAGCATCTTCTGCGTCAAGCGAATGTACAAAGGATTTCACTGTTTGAAAATGTTCACAGAAGTAAAAACAAGCTTCTAACCAAGAGCCCCATCTCATTATTATTGCTGTCAGAGGTAAAACAATATCAGAATCCTGGGTTTTGAACTGTTCTCTGCATGAAGGGGATTTGGGGAATATATTTTTTCATTTGAAATAGGTACATCCATTGCGGAAAGTATGATCTCACTTCCTCTGCGGTTCTGTGGAGACTGTGTGCTAAACCAGTCATATGCACCATTTTTTGATAGAAGTCCTGAATTGATTTTGCTGCTATTATCATGTATGGGGCTGCATCTTTTACATAAAGCAGCACGTCTTCATGCTGGATTCCAGCAGGCCACAGCAAGAACATAGACAGTTCAAACAAAATACACATACCTGGATGATTTACTTTCTGTAGAATTTCAGAAGTCAGCAAAAATATGTTACCTGGTCCCACTACAATATTTGCTATGTATCAACCTTCAGCATAGCTGGTTTCATCTATGGAAATGAAGATCTTCTCTCTGACTTCATCTCTTATTCTTGCCATGGTTTCGTTATAGCACAGAGGAATATAATTTTTTCTTAATGTTGATTCATCCGGTAAAGAACATCCTATGTGACATTCTAGGAAGCTCTTTAACTTAGAGTTGTTTATTCTCTTGAGTGGAATATTCGCAGATACTAAGATGTCACAAAATTTCTTACAAAAATTGGAGGATGTGCCCACCTTTACCCCTAAACTCTGTGCAAGTTGTAATTGTGAATTTTTCTTTTTGTCAGTATTATCCACTGCATACTTATGTTTTTCATGGCTGATAAGCTGTTGCACTGTAAATCTTTTCTTGGCCATCACCCTAACCTCACAAAGTTTACAAAATAATACTGAACTGTCTGTTGAAAAACCTTCATCCCCAAACTCACTAACAATATTTCTTAAACTAGCAGCCTTGCTAGGCTTCACTTTTGGCATGATTGGATGTAAACAGTGAGTGAGTGATTAGGTTTTAAGGGCCCGTCGACAGCTAGGTCATTAGAGCCTCAAGTCAAAAGATAAAAAAAGGAAAAAACTCACCACTACATAAAACTCAAACTTAAATATTAAAACGGAAGCTAAAATAGATAAAAGGTAAAACAGTTAAAACATAAAACTTGTCTAAAAGGTAAGCTCAAAACAGCTAAAACGTGTAAAGTGATCTAAAATGGTAAGCAGATAAAATGAAAAAGGTAAAAGTAAAACCACGAAATAAAATTTAAACCTGCTTACCAAAGCCAATACTGCAGACGAACCGCAGCACTGAATCAACAGCTACCAGGTCGTCGTCGCCTAAGATCGAACCCAGGCCAACCAGCTGGCGCTCACGATTGTATCGCGGACAATCAACTATGACATGGGCCACAGAGAGCTGAACGCCACAGGTGGAACATACCGGCGCCGGCTCACCACGCAGATGGTGTCCATGCGTGATGTGCGTGTGACCTATTCTCAGGTGGGCCAAGATGACTTCTGCCCGCCTGGTATCCCTTGAAGATGTTATCCAAGGTTGCACGGTGTCCTTGATCGTCCGCAATTGAGTGCCAGTGATACCCAACGCTTCCCACGATTGTTGCCAGACAGATAAATGATGGCGACGGAAGTACTGTTGTACATCCGTGTAAGGAAGACTGCGTGTAAAAATCTGCGGCAAACGGCAGGCAGACTTAGCAGCCTCATCCGCCGCTTCATTGCCGGGAATGCCTACGTGGCCTGGGGTCCAGGTAAAAACAAACTGGTATCCACGCGAGAGTAACTGCGAAACGAGTGTCTGAATTTTTATAATTAGTGCTGACGTGCCGACAAACTGTTGCAATGCCTGCAGTGCGCTCAGAGAGTCACAGCAGACGACAAAACTTCCAGGATCGGAACTGGAGATAAAAAGGACGAAATAAAAGATTGCAAACAGCTCGGCGGTAAAAACGGAACTCAAGTCTGCAAGACGGTACTTGTGAGTCTCACCGTTAATCACAAAACTACACCCTGTAGCTCCATCCACCTGGAAACCATCGGTAAATACCGGAGTATAATTCCGGTAACGTCCCAGGATCTCGGTGAAAAGCTGACGATACACCGTTGGAGGGGTAGCTACCTTAGCATGTGTCGAAAGCTCCAGGTCGAACTGGGCACGCTGTAGTTGCCAAGGAGGACAGCGGCCAAGGGAACACCGTTCGACAGCAGGCATGCCGAGCGCGTGCGCATTAAACAGCTTGCGAAACCAAATACCGCTTGGGCGAGAGATCGTGCTATTCCTGAGATAACGGTGAGCAAGCTCCGGGGGCAATACAGAGTTAAAAGACGGGTGACTGGGGTGGGCTGCCAAACGGGCCACGTAAGAACATAATAAAAACGAGCGCCGAATAGAAGTTGGAGGTTCGCCAGAGTCAGCATACAGACACTCGACACGACTAGTGCGGAAAGCCCCAGTAGCTAGACGGATACCAGCAGTATGCACAGTATTTAAAAAACCAAGTTTAGAGGCGGACGCTGCACCATAAATAAAACTGCCGTAATCTAGTTTGGACCTAACCAGTGAACGATACAACCTCAACATGACAGTGCGATCGCCACCCCAAGATACTCCAGATAAAACCCGGGGCACTCAAAGCGACCGATTGCAGGAGGCACAAGTTGACGAATACGGTGCTCCCATGCGAGTTTGCTATCGAGGTGAAGACCCAAGAACTTGTCCGAAACAAACGGTAGGGGTGTGCCAGGCAAACGAAGATCTGGAGGAGGATGTACACCACGAAGTCGATGAAAGTGGACACATTGTGTTTTCGTAGGGGAGAACCGAAAGCCGGTGCGAAAGGCCCAGTCAGCGATAGATGAGATGATCAGCTGCAGTTGACGTTCGATATGCTCTAGGCTATAAGATCGATAACAGACCGCAAAGTCGTCAACATAGTGACATCAGGATTTCCCTACGAACAACATTAGGAATGCCGTTAATGGCAACGGCGAAAAGCGTTACACTAATAATCACCCCTGGGGCACACCATTTTCCTGGATCCTCTCTTGTGATACCTTATTCCCAATGCGGACACGAAAGCGGCGCAGGGCTAAAAGCTAAAAGACCTCGCAAACCATATCCTTTAGGAGTACAGAAAATACCATAATGCCATGCGGTGTCGTAGGCCTTCTCCAGATCGAAGAAGACACCCACGACATGCTGCTTCAGAAGAAAGGCATTTTGTATGTATGCTTCCATTCGTGTCAGGTTGTCAACACTGGAGCGTGTGTAGCGTGTGTAGTGTTTAACGCCCGCTTTTACTACTACGGCACCACAGGCGGTGACACTGATGATACATGGAATGAAGATGGAGCATCGGTGGAATGAGATGGCGGGGGAAACCGGAGAACCCGGAGAAAACCCGCCCAGACGCCGCTTCGTCCACCACGAATACCACATGCGGGTCTCTGGGATCGAACCCGGGCCGCCTAGGTGGTAGGCGAGCGCCGCCTAACACTGGAGCGATGGTGACGAAAACCGTACTGAACATTGCTCAGCAGGTTATTCGTCTCTAGCCACCAGCGAGTGCTAATCATCCGTTCCAGGGTCTTGTAGACGACACTCGTCAGGCATATAGGGCGGTAGCTAGAGGGAAATGTCCAGTCCTTTCCGGGTCGAGGGATAGGGATGACAATATCCTCTCGCCAGGAAGACGTAAAAACCTGCTGAAGCCAGAAGCGGTTATAGATGCTCAACAGAAAGGAAAGAGCCGAAGGTGGAAGATGAAGCAGCATTTGGCGGTGGATGTCATCAGGACCAGGAGGAGAGTCGTGGGCGAGAGACAAAGAATGCACCAGCTCCGCTTAAGTAAAAGGCGTGTTGTATGGTTCACTTAAGTCAATGTTAAAATGTAGGCTGAACCGCTCCGCGGATTCCTTAGTCGGTAAAAAGGCTGTAGCGTAGCTTTGAGTTTGGCAAATAGTGGCGAATAAATAGGCAAGGATGTCGGCGATTTCCTGCTCGCTAGTGTAGATGGAGCCCTGTACGGCAAGACCGGGAATGATCGTCCGGCGACACTTACCGTACATACGTCGAATAGCAGTCCACACTGCCGAACTGCGACGGGAAAGGGAAGAGACGTAGCATTCCCAGGATGTGCGTTTTGCATTGCGGACCACAAAGCGCGCCCTTGCACGAGGACGTTTGAAAGCAATAAAATTCGCCTCCGTAGGGTGTACACGGAAAACACGCAGAGCACGCTTGCGTGTTTTAATAGCCAAACGGCATTCCTCGGACCACCAAGGCACAGGAATCTGACGTGGTGTAGATGAACCTCGAGCAATGCTGGAATCCGCCGCGAGAAGGATACAACAGGTAAAATATTCCACCATTTCGTCAATGGTAGTAAAACCAACGTCAGTGAGGTGAATGAGGGAACGGAATTTCCCCAGTCAGCCTTGGAAATAATCCAGAGAGGATATCGTGTGGGCACAGAATGATGGACGGATAGGTGAACGTTAATGGGATAGTGATCACTGCCAAATAGGTCGGAAAGAACCGACCAATCGAGAAGAGGTACCAGCGACGGGCTGCAGAAAGTAACATCTAGGGCGGAATGGGTACCATAGGCAGAGGATAAGGTGTTTAATAGGACCAGTGTTTAATAGGACTAAGCTGGACATATCACAAACGTCTGCTACAAGGCATCCACGAACATCGTCAGTGTCGGAGCCCCAGTGAGTGTGCTTGGCATTCAGAACGCCGAGAAAGATGAGCGGTGGCGGAATCTGTGCCAAGAGAGCCCTAAGATTGTTGTCATATACGGCACTGACGGGTGGCATATAGACACTACAAACAGAGAAACAAAGGCTCTGCAGCTGTACACGGAGCGCTACGGCTTGCAGCGGCGTGTTAAGTGGTATGCTGGTGGCAGAGATGTTGTGCACCACCAGAATTGCAGCACCGTCACTTGCACGCCTATCAGTAGCAGTCATGCCTAAATGCCAAAAAGCCACGAAGATGGTGAGCCTAATTACGCTTCAAGTGGGTTTCTTGTAGACAGGCGATGGATGGAGAGCGTTGAGAAACGAGGTGCTGTATGTCCGGAACACGTGTCCTAAACCCATTAACGTTCCACTGGATTATTTCCATAGTGGAAAAGAGATCAGTGGCTTGCCTTCATCTTTTTCTTTCTTACTCTGGCTGACTTTGGACCAACGATGTGAAAGTCGCCGTCCTCTGGAGATTCCTCAGATGTATGTGAGGAAGAAGATCCCCTATGGCTCGCGGAGCGAGAGCGGGACTTAATGGAGGAAGAGCGACTACCGGCGCGAAAAATAGGCCTGGAACGATGTTTATCAACATGCTAGCTACGGCTTGTGGACGCCTTATGAGCTTTTGTCTGCACGGCTAAGGATGTAGTCGCCGATGCAGGTGTGGCACGATTCAGTGGAGGGGCACTTGCCAGTGGCTCGGTCTGGGTACAAGCGTCTGGAACAGGAACGTGCTGTATGGCAACTGTGTTCACAGGAGCGCGTCGGGCAGCAGAGGCATAGTCCAAGGTGGTCGTGGGCTTGAGCTGCTCAAACCGGCGACGCGCTTCTGGAAAGGTAAGGTGTCCTTTCACACGCAGTTCCTGGATACACTTCTCATCCAGAAACTTCGGACACTGTCGAGAGCTGGATGGATGACTCCCCCGACAGTTAACACAGTGCGGGTCACGGGTACACGCCGTACCCTCATGTGTCGGTAGGCCACAACGCTCACAAACAGCAGGATAGTTACATTATGTTTTGGTATGTCCAAACTTCTGACACTGGAAGCAGCGCATAGGGTTCGGAAAACATACTGCCGGACAGCGGCACGTTCGTAACCGCAAAAGATATATTTCGGCAAGACAGTGCCCTTGAACGTGAGGAACACTGTCCGCAATGCTACGTCTTTGCCATCCTGCTTACGCGTAAGCCGATACGCTTGGCAGACTCACTGATCAGACAGGCAGCTATTTCCTCATTAGTGAGATTGTCGAGACTAGCGGTGGTGACGACTCCCCTGCAGGTGTTGAGTTTTGTGGGGCTATTCGAATAGGGTAGGACCCCAACAAACTAGCCTTTAAACTTTCTGGCGTTGTTCTGTATTATTGGTCTCTATCAGTAGCGTGCCGTTGCGTAGTCTGCTCGAATTCTTTACGGGTCCATATATCCTGCCCACTTCGCGCTTAATATAAAATGGGTTCAGGTCCTTAATCGTTTTACCGTCGCATGCCAAGGTCACAACTAGAAATGGGTCAGTGAAAGGGTTTTTGCGCGGATACATATTGAAATTTTGGAAGTAAACAGATAACTTGAAGTCACCAAACGAAAGTACTCTTGCCACCATAAGATATATTGGTTTACTGATGCAGTCAGACACGCAACAAGAACATGGTTACACAAGCAGATTTAGGGACTTCCCTCTTGCTGCTATGATGTCATGCAGCCCAACTGGAGCCCCACACAACTTACTGAGACGTAAGCAGAGATGATGCAATAATTTGTGCGCACAGCTGCTGGCAGTGAGTGACAACTTGGAAATAAAATCTATTTTATTTCCCTGTTCACGAATCAAAGGCGTATTTAGAAGAATCATAAAAGTTGTTAGAATGACTAAAAATAACTTTAAAGTTAAAAAAAAAATGATAAAAAATGTCTTAAACTTTAAAGATTAAAAGTGAAAAATGACCAAACAATGATGTAAAAACTTTCCATTTTTGGAATCAGCAGCTCATATACAGGATTTATAGTGAGTGAGGGCGTGAGTGGGTGGGTGAGTGAGTGAGTGAGTGAGTGAGTGAGTGGGTGATTTAGTTGTGTTTAAGGGCCCGTCGACAACTAGGTCATTAGGGCCCGAAGTAGAAAAATAAAAACAAGCAAACTACTACTAAAAGCTCACCCCTTTAAAAGTTAAAAAGTAGAAGATAAAATAACTAACAAAATTAATGTTAAAAGCCCTAAACCGTGAGCTAAAATGGCTAAAAGTTAAAACAGGTAAAAACGTGATTTACCAAAAAACTTTAGCTGGTAACACAGTTTTAAAAGATAAAAACACTGTAAGTAAAACGTCCTAAAATTTTAAATCCGCCAAGATAAAAGCACCTTACACTTGCTTGCCAAAATAAATCTTGGCAACAAACCGCAGTATTGTATTTAGAGCTTCTGGGTCGTTGCCTAAATCAGAGCACAGTGTAAGACCCAGGCCAACGGACTGGCGCTCACGCCCATATTGCGGACAATCAAGAAGGACATGTGCGACGGAGTGTGTTAATCATCCGTTCCAAGGTCTTACAAACGACACTCGTCAGGCAGATAGGGCGGTAGCTAAAGGGAAGTGTCCAGATACGGTTGTAGATGTTCAGCAGGAAGGTGAAAGCCTCGGGTGGAAGATGAAGCAGCATTTGTCGGCGAATGTCATCACTTTTAAAATTGAGGACTACCCGTTCCGCAGATTCCCTGATGGGTAAAAAGGAGGTATTGTAGCTTTGGGTTTGGCTATCAACAGCGAAAGAGTCTGCGAGGGCGTCGGCGATATCCTGCTCGTGGGTGTAAGAGCATCCCTGTAAGGCAAGACCGGGTATTATCGTCCGGCGACACTTGCCGTACATACGTCAAACAGCAGTCCACACCTGTGTTGCAGAGCTGCGACGGAAACGGGAAGAAACGTCAGATTCCCAGGAGCTACGTTTTGCACTACGAAGTACAAAACGTGCCCTCGCACGAAAGCGTTTAAAAGAAATAAAGTTTGTCTCCATAGGATGCAGGCGGAAAGCACGCAGAGCACGCCTACGTGCTTTGATAGCAAAACGGCATTCCTCGGTCCACCACGGTACGGGAACGTGTCGTGGCGTAGAGGAACTTCGAGGAACGCTGGAATCTGCCGCGAGCAAGACGGAGCAGGTAAAGTATTCCACCATTTCATCAATGGTGTCAAAACCATTGTCGCGTAGGTGAATGAGGGAACGAAATTTTTCCCAATCAGCCTTGGAAATAATCCAGTGAGGGTGTCGTGTTGGCACAGGGTGGTGGCCGGATAGGTGAATGTTATTGGGATCACTGCCATATAAGTCGAAGAGGACCGACCAATCAAGAACAGGTACTAAGGCTACGTCTGTGGCGGACTGTGTACCGTAGGTATATGATAGAATGGTAGGGACACCAGTGTTTAACAAAAGTAAGCCGGACATCTTGCACACGTCTGCTACAAGGCACCCAGGAGCATCGTCAGTGTCGGAGCTCCAAAGGGTATTTTTAGCATTCAGATCGTCCAGAAAGAGCGGTGGCGGAATCTGTGCCAAATTAGCCCGAAGATCGTTTTGTTGTACGACACTGGCCGGTGGCAGATAAACATTACAAATAGACAGACTCAGGCCCTGGAACTGGACGCGTACTGCTACAGCTTGCAGCGGCGAGTTAGGCGGGATGCTTGTGGCAGAAATGTTATGTTCCACCAGAGTAGTAATACCACCGCTTGCGCAACGATCAGCTGCAGTCATGTCTAAATGCCGAAAAACCACGAAGATGTAATGCGTGATGAGGCTTCAAATGGGTTTCTTGTAGACAGACAATTGATGGGGTTCGTTGAAAGGCTAAGTGCTGTATGTCCGGAGAACGTGCCCGGAACCCATTAACATTCCACTGGATTATTTCCATATTAAAACGAGATTAGTGGCCAGACTTTATCATTTTCTTCTTCTTTCTTTTGACCTTGGCGCACTTGGGACCAATGAAATGAGTTTCACCGTCCTCAGGCGACTTCTCCAATGTTTGGGTGTCCGAAGATCCCCTACGGCTCGCGGAGCGGGACTTCATTGAGGACGTGGGACTACTGGCTCGAACAATGTGCCTGGATCGAGGTCTGTCCACAGAAGTGGTGGCACGTAGGGACGGTTCGAGAACTGGCGTCTGCACTGCGATAGATGTAGTCGCAGGAGGATTAGGGCGACGCTGTGGAGGAGTGCTCGCTCACCAGTCGATTTGTGTGCCGGCATACGAACAGGCGCATGTTGCAGGCCCACAGTGGTTACAGGAGGGCGGCGGGCAGCTGACGCACCGGTGGTGTTCGCAGGTTTAAGCTGCTCGAAGCGCCGCCGCGCTTCCAGAAACGTTAGGTGTTCCTTAACTCGTAACTCCTGGATATTCTTTTCATCAGAAAACTGTGGGCAATGACGCGAGCTAGAATAATGTTTCCCTCCACAGTTCACGCAGCAGGGGTCCCGTGTACAGGCGGTGTCTTCATGTGTTGGTAATCCGCAACGCTCACAAATAGCTGGATGCGTGCACGAGCTCCTTGTATGTCCGAACCTCTGACACTGGAAGCAGCGCATAGGATTCGGTACATATGGACGTACAACGGCACACTCATAACCGCAGAAGATATATTCTGACAAGGTAGTACCCTTGAAGGTAAGAAACACCGTTCGTAAGGCGACCTCCTTGCCATCCTGCTTTCGTGACAGACAGTAGGCTTGACACACTCTTTGATCCGAGAGACAGGTGACAATGTCCTCGTTAGAGAGGCCGTCCAAGCTAGAGGTGGTAACAACTCCCCTACAGGAATTAAGAGATTTGTGTGGGGTGGGATCCCAACAAATGCGCTTTAAGGAGCTTCTGCGACTGTTCAGAGTTAGCCGTCTCCAATAGCAGCGTTCCGTCTCTAATGCGTGTTGCGTTCTTAACAGGTCCACAAATTTGGTCCACTTCCTTCTTTATGTAGAATGGGCTAATATCCTTCATCGATTTTCCATCACATGCCAAGGTCATAACCAAGAAAACATCAATGTAAGGGGTTTTGTGTGGACGCATTTTGAATTGGACCCCCATCAGGAACCGTCGGCGTCAGCCTGCCATCCGGGGGTCAAAGGATAAAAGACACCAAAATCTCCACGGTTTGTGCCGCCATGGAGACCCCTCCATGACTGACCTCAAGGCGTACTTCAGAGGGATTACCCTCCGATCTACACTGCTTGTCCGCATGGGTAAACCGTTCACCACACGCACCCCGGCTTTATGTCCCCACCACAGGAATAACCGCCTGTGGTTCCCCGCTTTAGGCCACACCGCCTCAACGGAGTCAGCGTGGATTCAGGGGATTTCGGGTTGATTACACCGGGATTCCGTCAGCGGTAACACGTCCGGCCAGTGATACAAACCCGACGGCACGCGGCCGTCAGGAAATTAACACCGGCCGTGCCCTCAAGGAGATACGTGAGTGCACATGACGTGTGGACGGGCTCCGCACCTAAGGCTACACATGGGGGCAGTGTGAAGGGTCCGCCCAACCTTCGCGCCTGAGACCTCCGAAGAGCACACAAGTCGGGGGTCGCGCTGAAAACCGTGGGACAGGACCATAGAGATAGGAAAGATCCCTGCTGGTGAGACAGGAGTTATAAAACTAAAGCCTTACTGACTAATAATCATAATAAACCTAGAAGAGGAAGAGTGTGATGATAAGAAGCAACATAAGCTGCTGTACGTGGCAACAGTTAATGAACATGGAGGGGTGAAATGATGGTGAGCGGCTCGGGGCCCCAGGTGCGCCAAACCCCGGACCTACTGTAGTAGGTCCCCCTGGGGGGGTACAGGATTTATATATTTACAGGCATTGTAAAGTGAGTGAGTGTGTGAGGTTTAAGGGAACACTGACGGGGTCATTTGGGCCCCAGGCATTGTAAAGGATGTAAAGAAAAAAAGATGATGTGCCATCAAAATCTGCACCCTCGTAGTAAACATGTACATTTTGGCATATAAATATAATTACATTTTTACTTATATTTACGTGTAGTAGTATGGCATTCTTTATGATTCATGCAGTTAACACAACAAGGTAGATACAGTAAACAAAGAAAAATGATGCCACACTGTTCTGGTCATTAGACTCTAGTTGCTGACTTTCTGTCTACAATTAAAGGGGAAACAACTTAATGGCAGTTCCCAAGAATTAAAAATCTGATGTGTTGCACACACACGACTTCCTCTACTCTTGTACTAACCATTCCTACAAACTCTTACTCCTCTATCTTCGTGTTAGTTGAGATAAACATTTGCAGAAATTATCTTATTGCTCGTTTTCTTGCAAGCGCAACAGGAATATGGGAATACAGTAGGCTTTGAGCGATAGTCAAATCTTTTAAAGCTTTCAAATTCCATTCTCTTTATTCAGTTAACATATAAACAAACTAATAACGATGTTCCATTTGATACAAGTATAAGTTCTCCAAAACTTACACAAATAACAAGGAATATCTCTGAAATGGTTCACTCTACAAACAAATATATTTGCACATAAATTGTGTATTTTAGCAAGATCTACAGTTTTTTTTACAGTAAGATTTGGTCTATCTCTTATGGTTTACGAGTTATGCAAAAGTCATCCAGAGTAAATAGGACTTCATGGGCTATAGCCAGAAAATTCAAGATATATATTTCATGTCATAAAAAATCTCAAACACATGGCATTTTAATCAAAATCATTAAGAGCCATTTTCAAGAAAATCAAAATTTTCAAAAACTTTTCCATGTCAAAGGTAGTTTAGGGTGGAGCAATTTTCTTCAAAATCTTTGTATCATATCCTTGAAAGATATTAAACTTAAATACCAACTTTGGTTTTTAACTGACTTTTCGTTTTTGAGTTGTGCTGTCCACAGACTGACACACACACGCCTGCACCTGCACTCACATCTACAGAGACCTTTTTCTAAAAATGCCATTTTTGGATTCAGGGGGCCTCAAAACATATATTTCCAATGAACTCTTGACATCAAATTTTTGGGTGGAATAAAATAATTCCTCTATTTCACTAAACACAGAAAAAGTAAAAATGGGCAGCTTCACACTAAACCACAGTACTGCCAACCTAACAATGGGAACTACTAATTTCCAACTCAGTCAGAAAATCAAATCTTGTTCCGAAACAACACAAGTTGATTAAATCACCTCCCAAACAATCGCAAAGTAATGTATTAAGTCACTCCCCACTACTAGAGATCACACAGTAATGTACTTAATGGAAACTTTTGATGCAAAAACAATTGAAACGTGTAGAGTGTCCATGTAAGCACTAAAAAGATGCACAAGTGGAACAGAATGGGGTTATTTGTTTTAAATCAGTAGTTGATGTTCTAGAAGACATCTGTACCACCAAAATAAGAGCTGCAATTAACACCAACTTGACTGCACCTTTGTCACCCATCGCATTATTGTCGGCACTACCGCAAAGGAGCCGAAGGAAAGAGACAGAGAATGGCCGCATTGTTGGGGCGCTTGCCGAAAGAGAGAAAAGGATAGAGGCTTCTGGAATCTTCTGCCTTGTATTTCACCGCAATAACTGAACTTTCCAGAATAGTGCCTGGGAGATATAAATAGCGGTAAAGTGCGACAGACAGGGGTAAGACGTATGCTAAGCGTTGAGGAGTCGTGCCGACGGAGAACGGACAGTTTTGTGTTACTAATTCGGAGCCGTGCTGTTGGTGAATCGGTAAAGACTTTCTTGCTGTTGCAACGAGTGTAAAAAGTTACTGTTTACGGAAATAAAAGTGTTTCTTTATCTCGACTACATCTGTCTTCTTTACTTTACACCCACCACGAAAGTCACACTGGTGTCAGAAGTGGGATTAGACGATGGAGGCTACATTGGTGAGCTTTTTACAAGAGCTGAAAGCAGAGATGAAGACGGCAAACGACAACATCGCTGCCGAGCTGAAAGAGATGAAGGCGGAGCTTTCGGTGAAGATTGACGGGGGACTCGTCGTCGTGACGGAAGGCGCGAAAGTACTCGGCGAACTGGTTGATGTGAGGGAAGACGTGGAACTCGGCGAACTGATTGGCGTGACGGAAGACGTGGAAGAACTCGGCGAAAAGGTGGAAGACCTCTGCCAGCATGTGGACGTCGTGGAAGACGACGGGGAACGTCTTGGCGGCTTGGTAGTAAGAGTTGACGAGAGCGTCAAAGTACTGGATGCCAGGGGCAGACGGAATAGCACGGACCCGGGGAGGGAGCACCTAGTGGCCGAGGCGACAGTTGCGCCCGTTTCAGATAACGAAAGTGTACGTCTCGGGGAAGACAAAGGGGCAGTTCAGGGACGTCGTCGAGGATCCCCTGGAGGAGTGTGTCGGGTACGTAACCAACCAGGATATGACGTGGAGGACGATCAGCAGGGAAGCGCACAAGCAAACGAGCAACACGCGAGAACCGACTCGGCGTGGGACATGGGGGGACCGTCGGAGCCATCCAATCACCTGACGCATAGTGCCGTGAACGGAAGAATGGCGGACATCGTCGTGGACGGCAGGATACAGGAGAGGCCATGCCGAGCACGAGTGAACACGAGTGCAGCGGTGGTCGTGACTCGCGCGGATGTGGCGGGGGTTGTTGCCGGACCCATCGGAAGCAAGGTGGCTGCGAAGGTGCGCCAGAGAGGTCGGCGGACATGGTACTCAGTGAATCGTTTCC
Organism: Tenodera sinensis; assembly: GCA_030765045.1. NCBI lineage: Eukaryota > Metazoa > Arthropoda > Insecta > Mantodea > Mantidae > Tenodera > Tenodera sinensis. The sequence continues at coordinate 142,368,540 of CM060962.1, forward strand.
AAGTGCGCAGGATGGCCCGTCAACACACCAGGAAGAAGGGCAACTGGACGAGGGACCGTCAAGACCGGCGGTACTGTTGCAGAATTTCGAAGCAGGATGGCATACATCGTCCTACCCGGACCAAGGGACACTATCCAACAGCGATACCTAGGATCGTGCCTCCTGGAGAAGAGGTTCGATAGGTTAGTCCACCAGTGCGCAAGGGAGATGCCACAGTGATAGTGCTGGTCGGGACGACCAGCTCTGAGAAGGGAGCAGTGTCACCCATCGCATTATTGTTGGCACTACCGCAAAGGAGCCGAAGGAAAGAGACAGAGAATGGCCGCATTGTTGGGGCGCTTGCCGAAAGAGAGAAAAGGATAGAGGCTTCTGGAATCTTCTGCCTTGTATTTCACCGCAATAACTGAACTTTCCAGAATAGTGCCTGGAAGATATAAATAGCGGTAAAGTGCGACAGACAGGGGACAGACGTATGTGAAGCGTTGAGTAGTCGTGCCGACGGAAAGAAGAGACGTATGCGAAGCGTTGAGGAGTCGTGCCGACGGAGAAGGGACAGTTTTGTGTTTCTAATTCGGAGCCGTGCTGTTGGTGAATCGGTAAAGACTTTCTTGCTGTTGCAACGAGTGTAAAAAGTTACTGTTTACGGAAATAAAAGTGTTTCTTTATCTCGACTACATCTGTCTTCTTTACTTTACACCCACCAAAAAGTCACAATATTCTTCACCACTCTGTCCTCTATGTGATCTGCAAGAGGAAATGGATCGAGACCACCTTCAAATATGCCCGGCCACTTCTAATGCCCCATCCATCAGTGAAAAATATTGGAGAGCAAGAGGATTAATGACTTCATTGTCAGAAATCCAGCATTAGCTAACAACAACAATGGAAGGAAGCATATTATCTTTCTGAAAAGATTTATCTTACTGAAGTGTGTGCAATGTTACTGCTTGAATCCTTCTTGCAGATATTTCAGTAATAAGATAAACCTTTTTGGCAAAGAGTATAAACATGTCACACTTGGCTTTTTTGGGCAAATTCCAATAGCTTGCATTATCTATAGTTTGCACAGAGTACAGTTCAAGCAGAAGTGAAGTATCTATACTTGAATTAACGTAACTTGGATATTCTGACAATTCCCTTGGTGTGCGCTACAAGCATGGTAGGGGATTGGCACAGCAGTCTGTTGTCATGACAACCAGGTTTGACCTTGAAGTAGGTAATAGACTTTGTAACAGGATTGCGTGGCCACGAAGTTCATTGGCTACTTCAAGGTCAAACCTGGTTGTCATGACAACAGACCGCTGTGCCACTCCTCTACCACATGGGTAACGCACACCGAGGAACAGTCAGAATACCTAAGTTACGTTAATTCAAACATAACAAGATTATCTTATGCCCAAATTAGCATCCTAAGTTTCTGAAAAAAAATGTATTTCACCAATATTAAATGCACCTGTAATCGATCCTCACCTTTGGTACATTTGTCCTTATTGGTTACAATTTCATAACTATGTGTTTTTGTTTAATTCAAATATCTTATAAAAGAGGTAATGGAACAATTTACATTTTAACCAACTCAAGAGCTAAATTGCCAGCTGGGATTCAAACTGATAATGGCTGACATACAGTGGTCTAATGTGCTTTAAATTGCAGATAGTGAACAAGTTAAAACACTGTGTTTGTTGGGTACTCATTTAATTTCCAGGAAATGAAGCATCCAGAAACCGGATTGTATGCTGTGATTTTGTAATAACTAGGGAGCGGATTTTTATGTGCTAAACAACTGTAAAATAGTTTATTTTTTATGTAGCAAAAATATGGAAATATGCATAAAACACGCAAAAATATTTTGTTTCAATACTACAAAACTACAAATACTTATGCTAAAAAATCACTCACCAATCATGCTGAGGCAGTGCTGGATTGAAACAGCTCACTGTTGCAGTGAGCCACAAACAGTTTCTCCAAGTTTTCCATCACAAACCAATGTCGGTTGTCTCAAAATAATGCACGGTACCGCGAGAAAGACTTTTCAACATCACAAGATGATAGCATTGCATATTTCATCAAAGGAATATCACTTGCACACAAATCTTCAATTTCACCGTCTACTTCCCCTTCCAAAATCTTGGCAATTTTACACATAGTATGAAACCCACCATTTTTTTCAATCACACTTTTAAATTTCTGTTTAATAGCTTCCACTTTTGGACCTTCGAGTGAATTAATTTTTTTCTCAATGTCATACACTTCATTAACTGTTTCAGTTAACAAGCTAGTTGATGTTTCTAATTTTTTTATAGAAAGAAACAAGAAACTCAAATTTGCAGATATGTAAGACAATTCATTTTTCAATGTAATGTCGTTGAATAAGTTCTGAAGAATTTCAATTGCAGAAGTGTCACCCTTATTTAGTTCATCAATCACTGATTTAGAATTTTCAAAATTGTTTGCATAATACACAGCTGCTTCCAACCATGTCCCCCAACGAGTAACTATGGGTCTAGGTGGAAGTGCAAGATCTGGATTTTTGGTTCTGAATAAATCAATTCTTGTTGGCGCTTTCACAAACACCTTTAGGATACAATGTACATATCTGCTCACATACTCTGTGTAAACCATGTACTATACAAGTTACGCGTATCATGTATGGGAAGCTTACAGAAAGACCTTCGGCTGCTTTCTTCATATATGGAGCAGCATCTGTGAGTAAGAATAAAACACTATCAAATTTCACCCCATTCGGCCATAACAACTGCAGAGATTCATTGAATAAGCGAGCGATTGTTACATGATTCGATGCTGATATTTCTTTGCATGCTAATAGAAAACATCGCTTGGAAGCTATTTCATTATTTTCTAGCACGTCTACCACAACATTTCCCACTCTCCTACCGCTAGAGTTGGGTGATTCATCAATGCTTACCCATATAATTTTATTTTCACATTCTGCTCTGATTTTTCTTAGAATGTCTTCGTAACAGGCAGGCACATACAGTTTTCTTAGTGTTGATTCTTCTGATGTTTGAAACTTTGTGTATTTCTTAAGAAAATTTCTGAGCTCTGGACTTTTCAATTTGTAAAAAGGAATATCACATGAAAGAAAAGTGTTGCATAAATCTGCATAATATTCGGAACATTTTGAAACTAGAGTATGTGAAGTCTCTGAAGAGGAAGTTGCTTCGCCTAAAAGAACCTGTCTAGAACCTGTATGTGAAGCGGCAATTCTATGCTTATTACCTTGGTGCTGTTTTTATAAAATGGAATGCTTCGGATTGAGCAATGAGACTATTATTTCTCTCAGGGCGTGGTACTAGATGGAATGAATAAACACTCGATGTTACTTCGCTATAATATATTATTTTATTAACACTTTTCCTCGTCTTTACAATTATCTTTCGTCGCACCAATTGATAGTCTTTCCACTTTTTCAACAACTTTAGAGCAAAAGCTTCATGAAAGTTTAGTCAATTTTCTACTCACATCCATGCACGTTACAAAAACACGTCTTCTCATCTCAAACACACAGACGCTATTAACAACTCCAGCGCCACTTCACATGATGCTACCTTTCTTTTGTGTACATCCGCGTATGCGTTCATCAAATAGTTCCCGTATTGTTAGGGAAGCGATCTTTAGCTATTCTCCCTTCGCTTTTATTATTGAACACATATAATTCTTTTATTTATACATATATATTAAATTTAAATATGGAACTTAACATTTATGACGTCTTTAAACAAACTTAATTTTTGGTAACAATGAACAATAGCAACACGTTTTCGTTACTCAACTAACTCGTATCAACACCAAAAATAAATTACATTTTCAATAAATATTTACACAAATGATTTTCTTTTGGGGTCTTACAATATTCTGTCTCAACCTGCTAAATGCTGTAAGACTTGCAATCGCTAGTCTGCATTTACTGCTCTCCCACATTTTTGGCAGAATAGAATTCTTCCATCACTCGTGAAGATGCCACTGAATTCAGCAACATATTGTTGCAAACGAGAGCGAACACTCGACTTTACTTTTGGCCTTATATCACAAATCACTTCACTTCAGAACCTGTACTGTATAAATGCTCTGCTTTACAAGACTCAGGCTGTGATTGAAGACTGTTGTGTACCTTGCATCAGCCGTCCACATCATAAAATAAGGGATTCCCCTTTCAGATAGCGAGGCAGCACGTGTAGTGGATGTCATTCACTACGCAGCATGTTTAGAATGAAGTTCATTCAAATTGTGTTATCATAATACGCACAACATTTTTTGTTAAATTTAAAAATTATAACAAAGAAAAGTGACAAATTATGTGTTTTTAGCAAAATTACTTAAAATATTTATTTACATAAAAATATATTTATTCACATAAAAATCTGCTCCCTAGTAATAACCTTCCACATTTAAAATGTACATTTCGATCCCTTCGACATAAACCTATGAAGCTTGAAGATTTCTGTGTGCTTTTCATGTGTAAATCATGAATGCAAGACGAGCTGTGGTTTCTGAAGGTGAATATTTTGGAAGAGAACACAGTCTTATTTTCAGGGAAATACAACAAATTTTAAATATTACAATATTTTACACACTTTTTCAATCCGTTGCCAGTTTCTTTTAAATTATTAGCTTACTATCTTTGAGCAAACAAGTCACTGTATATACTTCATTCTTGAATTGGTCTAGAATGCTACTTCCAAAGCTACATACCTTGTAGTAAAATCATAAGACACCGCCGCAAGTATTGACAGCTGATGAGGTGAAAATTGCACGCGACGTACTGCATACTCACAGCCCTGAAACATCCTACTTTTTTTATATCCATTATTTTTCAACTACATGCAGTAATTTGGGGAAAATGAGATACAACACAGAACTCAAGTTTTACTTCTAAAATACAATGCTTTTATGAGGGCTGTCTGAAAAGTTCTTGGCCTAACAATGAAAAAGGAAAATTATTTTAATATTAAAGGTAAGTTTTATTTATACTATCCTCACTTACTTTGGAAAATTAGGATATATAAATCAAAACTTCAGTTTCAAAAATAGATATTTTCAACAAATCAATGCACTAGCTATGGGTAACTTACTCTAACCTTTTTTTTTTTTTTTATGAAATCTGTATTTATAATTGCTTTGACTACTTGGTCTTTTTGCGACTTCAAAGATTATATTACAAGTGATACATGAATAACAGGTAGTAAATTTACAATATATGTGTTACATATCTAAGTTTTACAATTGGTTAGAATTACAATGATTCACTTTTTACAATTGATAGAGTATAGATATTTTTTCGGCAAATTTTATTAGGTTTGTGGCATTTGTTGTACCATTAAGTACTTCTGAAATTTCTATTGTTATTTTGTATGTTGTCCTCCAGTTTACATGCTGGGATGTTCAGTGACAATATGTTTGATGGTAAGGACAGTATTACAAGTATTACATTCCGGAACTGGTTTCTTGGAGAGTAGGAAGGAATGGGTGATGTTACTATGGCCAATTCTCATCCTCGTGATGGCAACTTGGTGTCAGCATCTGAAGTCTGCATATGGATATGCTTTCACTGATGTCTGGCAAATATCATGTAATTTGGTGCTTGGGTTATTAAGCCACTGCATTTTCCAAACATTTTTGATTTTCTGTTTGATGTATTTTATAATATCTTGATGAGGAGTGGTTATTTTGAGTTCACTGAAGGGTTGCCTTAAAGCTTCTTTAGCTGCAGTTAGCTTTATCATTTCCTGATATTCCCATGTGTGAAGGTATCCATGGTAGTATTATTCCCTTTTTTGCTCAGACTACCTTTGAGTATAGTATCTATATTTCTTAAACTAGACAGTTATGTGTAGATCTGTCTTGAATTGCTTTTACTACACTCAGCAAATTGGTGAAGTTTAAATAGTAGGAATATTCCTTAAATTGCAATACATTTAGAAGGGCTTCTTTAATAGCACATAATTCACATGAAAATATAGTGAAGTATGATGGTAATTTGTAGAGCATTATGTGATTGAGATATGCTACAGCACAGTCATTTCCATCCCTAGTTGTTGAACCGTCTGTATAAATTTAATCATAATTAGGGTAAGATTTTTGGAATTCTCTGAATATTTTTTGGTAAATAGTTTTGTCAGTTATACTTTTGTTATGTGCGTGAAGTTGTGTGTTGATGGTGGGATTAATAATTGCCAAGGTTCAATAGTTACTTTTGATTCTTGTGGTAGTAGGTGGCAGGCAGAGGCCCAGATCTTTCCTATACTGTTCTATTCTGATGTTAAAGTACATTGATTGTTGTGATTTATGAGTATTTGTGCACATTTTCTTCTGTGTGTTGTCATGAATATAGGGATATACTGCCATTTCAAGGTTAGACGATTTTTAGTTGCATAGGCTAAACTCAACTGTATTGTTTGAAGTTCTAGGGGGAGTTCCTCTGCTTCCATTTGTAGACTACTGATGGGGCTTGTATAGTATGTTGCAGGGGCTGTTCTGAGGGCAACAGTTTGAATTGTGTTGAGAAGTTTAAGAGTTGTAGTTGATGCCGAGTTATATACTACACAGCTATAATTTAATTTGGATCTAATTAATGCTCTGTAAGTTTTAATTAAGACATTACAATCAGCTCCCCAATTTTTTGCCGCTATTGATTTCAGAACGTACAGTCTTCTTATGTAGCTGTTCCTTAAATCTTTGATATGTGGAAGAAAAGTTAATTTCTTCTCAAATAGTATGCCAAGAATTTTAGTCTCAACAACATTTTCTATTTTGTATTCATTAATATACAACTTAGGGCTCAGAGTGAGTTTCTTGTCTCTGGAATAAGTAATGCATTTAGTTTTATGCTTTGAAAATGTCAGTATTGTGTCTGCTGACCAGGCTTCAAGATTATAGTGTCTCTTGTACAATTTCTTGGGTGGTGATTATGTTCCTCCCTTTGCAGAAAATTGATAAATCATCTGCAAAAAGGCAGGCTTTTACAGGCAGATTGACGCAGGATATTAAACCATTTATTACAACTAAAAATAATGTTACACTTAGTATCGAACCTTGAGGGTTGCCATTTCCACCATTACATTGGGTAAAAAAATTTACGACAGCCTCATCACAAAAATCTGGATATTAAGGAAGCAATGCCAGATACTAGCTGACAAGTGCACCCGTGAAGCACAGGTGCAGACCTGAGGTAGTGAAGGGCTTGCTGTCAAGGAAACCGATTCAGTCATACCAGCTAGTAACGGCATAGCTGCCTTGCAGGATTTGACCCTGGGACGGACCATTGTAAGTTTGTGGATGTTTGCTGCAGAATGTGCAGCAAACATGTGATACTGTGACTGAATGCTCTCAGGAGCCACGAGCCAAAGATCAATGTTTACAGAAAGATCTTACAACTATGCAGAGAGAAGTTGACACTCCAGAGACCCAATGAACTCTGGGTTCTGCTGGTGATCCTAACTGAGGATGTTGTTGTGCCCACAAGAAACATGCTGATTGTGAAGGTGTATCTGGAAGGACAGCAGTCAATGAAACTGGTATTGCATCAGAAGATATCATTAAATGGATTATGCATTTCCAGGGCATTGCTGCCTTGCCTGGAGGAAATGCTTGTGAGGATGCTAAATCCATCTGACACCAATCAGGATACACAGACCAGAAATTAGTTGGAAAAACTGAGCCAGCTGCAAGTGTATCACAGTGCAACAAATCTAAGGAACTAGTACCTCCACAAAACTTGGGGCCTCAGCTGAAAGACTTGCTGAAGAGGGTGGCTGACCATCTGATCACTAGGGTCCAAAAGTTTATGCTCTAAAAAGCTATGAAATATGCATGCAAATATGCTCAAAAAACTTGAAAATATGCCACTTAATATGCACTTAAAATACACTTTATGCAAATAGTTCTGGAAAAACTGGAAAATATGCCAATAAATATGCCTTAAAATATATTTTATGTCTGTAACATATTCTTCACTATAAAATGGGAGATAAAATTGAATAAGGAAAATTGAAGCTATTAACAGTGAAGCAACAAGATTCTAAAGTAAGAACAAATTAGAAACTAAAAACTTCACTAATAACATTAATAAGATAAGTGAAGTTTTTAGTTTCTAATTTGTTCTTACTTTAGATAAAATTGAACTTAATTTTATTGTTGAGAAGTAGAAGCTTCTGATTCACTGTTAAAAACAAGCGACTGCAATTCACAACAGTCACGTGATGTCTAGGCCCACTGTTTCTAAGGAGGTAATAGCTTTATTTAGCCCAGAAAGTATGCACACAAACAAACAAGATTAGCATCCAATTCGCTATTAGGCAATACATTTTAGGCTTAAGAATTAATGCAGTATCACTAAAGTCTAAAGAATTAAGCTCTTTTACTGGCTGTAGATACTCTGTATCATAGAGGGCAGTATCAACACCTCCCCCCCTCCATTCTGTTAATATTGGTTCAGGAGGAAGTGGAACTGATGGCACTAAGAACCTACATAAGTGAACTATCAATGGGGCTTTCTAAAGGATGTTTTTACTACAACCACTAACCTATCAACTGAAATAAATTCTCTACATATCTGTTCATGTATGTTCATAATATTACATTTACAATAAATCTACCTTCAGAATCTGTTGTTTCATCTATGGAAACCCAAATAAATTCATTTTCCAGTTTATCTAGCATTACTGGTACAGTATTGTTGTTTAAGCGGCTGACATAAGTTTCTCGTAATGTGCTTCAGGTAAATGATGTATGGTATATTTATGAAAACATTTTCTGAAATTAGGATTAGTAAGTTTCCAAAGTGGTACATCTGATGCTAAAAGTGTTCCATATAAATCAGAAGAAACCTGATCTAGTTTGTTTCCTAAACACTGCTCCAATTGCTTTTGCTTGGGCTCATTTTTTTATGCATTTCCCCAACATGTTTACAAGGGCTCAGTTTGGAGTTGCAACATTTCTCATGTTGCATGGGAAAAAAAGATGTTTTATGCCACAAAACATTAAAATGGTGGAAATGTGATGTTTTTATCAGAAAAGTCAAAATATGCATTTATATGCAACATCAAATTGGGTTTAACAAGCTTATAAACTGATGATTCACATCACTTACCAGAATTGTAATCATAACAGAGTATGTAAATGCATGAACTTCCAGGCCCTACTGATCACAGCACAACTGGAGAGTGTCCAGCATCTACTTAATACAATAGCAGTCTGTCTACAGCTAAATGGGCAGTGAATATGGCCACTCTGAACAAGTACTCCACCGCAAATAGAACTGATGATAAAAATTGCACGTCACCTTTTAGAGTCTCATGGAATTAGTGAACATGTCGTTGACCTACGGCACTTAGCAACTTTATCTGGATAACACTGTCATTAGCAGCACTTTCAAAGACCATATCGAGAACTTGATAAAGTATTACAGAGGCTGCAAGTAGCCAACCTGAAGATGAATACAAAGTGCCAATTCTTCTGCAAGAGGATTAATTACTTGGGCCACACAGTCTCACAAACTGGAGTACAGTACATGGTACTGTGGAGAAGCATAGGATTGTGAAAAACTGGCCTTGCTCGAAAGATAACGAGAGTTCTGCAGTTTTCTGGGTCTATACAGCTACTGCAGTTGGTTTGTCAGAGATTTCACCAACATCACAAAGCCCCTCATTCACCTGATGGAAGAACACCAGCCTTGCATGTGGACAAAAGAAGCTGAGGATGCACTCCAGGACTCAGCACTCAGCAGTATGTCTATTTAAGATTTGCCACAATCGGGCATGGCATAATCATGATAACTGATGCCAGTGATAACATTATTGGAGCCAAAATATCCCAAGTCCAGGATGGGTAGAAGTGGCTAATAGTGTACTACGGCAAGAGGCTCTGCAAGGTGGAAAACAATTACTTTGTTGCCCTACAAGTGTCCTGGCAGTAGCAAAGGCACTGAAATACTTCCATAAGTACCTATATGGTCAGCCATTCCACCTGAGGGCTGGCCATTCTGCTGTCACCTGGTTGTTGAGCTTTAAAAACTTAAGAGGGCCAAACTGCCCATTGAGTCCAGAGGCTCCAAGAGTACAACTTTACATCAGAACATTGGAGAGGAAGAGAGCCACTCTAATGCAAATCCCATACAAGAAGTACCTGCCCAGAGGAGTGCAACCACTGCACTAAGGGGGAAGAGGAGCATGGCACAGCTGTCCATGTGATGCAGATGAATGGGATACCACAGACGTTAGGAGGGAAGAACTGATGGACACAAACTTGGAGCTGCTCAACAGAGAAGTGTAGGCAGGAGCTATGCCAAGCTGGGAAGACATTACTTCCAGAAGTACTGTGTATAAGTCCTACTGAGCCCAATGGGACTCCTGAAGACTAAGAAAGATGTGTTAATCAGAGTTTGGGAGTGAACTGATGGGAAGATTCAAAGACAGCGATTGATCCCTCCTCAGAGTAAGGTATGGAAGTCTTACAGGAAGTTCATGTGTGGACCCCCAAAGAACATCTTGAACCCAATCGAACAATTGAACAAACTTTAACTGTTGTTATTGGTTGAGGCTGCAGGCAGATGCTGAGAGGTGCTGCCACCAATGTTATGTGTGTGCAGCGAGCTGGAGACCCACAGACTAGAAGCTGGGGTGGCATGCAGCAGTATAACATGGAAGCAACTTTCAGATGTATTGCCATCAATAGTTGAACCATTCCTTGTGTCTGACAAGTATAACAAATATCTGTTGGAGGTCATGGATTACTTTACCGAATGGCCAGATGTGTATACCATTCTTAACCAGCAGGTCAAAACAATTGTGATCTACCTCATGGAAGAACTGTTCCATTGTTTTGTGGTACCATTACAACTATACAGCGATTAGAGCACCAACTTCGACTCAAACCTGATGAGGGAAGCACTGGAGCGACTTGGAGAGTGCACAAGATCCGGACAATGCCTCTCCATCTGCAATTAGATTACATGATAGAACGGTATGTCAAGGCTCCTAAAGAACACCTGAAGAAGGTCGCAACCAATCACCAGAGGGACTGGGATGTCTAGATGTGACCTTTCTTGCTGCCCACTGCTCATCAACACACTTCATCATGGGGTTGCTACCAACTAGCTTGGTCTTCAGCAGAAGACATCTTCCATGCAACCCGATATTTGGGAGCATAATCTTCAGCGGAACAAAAGGAATACTAACAATTTCAAAGTGCATAAAATGAGTGAAAATTCAAACAGTAAATAATTTGAAAATGGTTAATGCCACAACAAATTTGAAATAAACTGTGGTTACCCAGTAATATAAAGTTCAGTGAGACTGTAGCAAATATTCAAATCTTATGATATTTAAAGAAAATTATTAGACCTATTTCTTTTTAAGAAAATAAAACATGAACAAATAAAACAAATATTTAGAGACTAAGGTTCATTTATCTTTGTATTGCTTCACTGTTAATAGCTTCAGTTTTTTATTAAACAAAACATGATTCAGTTTCAATTCACATATTCATAATAATTTCCTGAAACATTTGCCTTGCCTTCTTAAAAGCTGTTTTGATTTAATCATGAAGCCTGAAATTCAGCCAAAGATTTTATATTTAGCTATGTGCACTCACTCATTCAAAAACAAATCACAATAAACATTTCTTGCTTTGAAGGTAAGTTTCCTCTACCTTTGATACTTAATTGATAGAAAAAGTAATAGAGAATAATCCAGTAAAGCTCTCAAATGAAGTGAAATAAAAATAAAGATAAATAAAGCCCAATGATATTCTGAAACTCAAATTATTTGAGTTTGTTAATAATTATTAACACCATCAGTTGTTTCTTGAGTCAAAAGCTTATAATATTATCATTGCAATTAAAAAGAACTACACAAATAAAAAGATTTTAATACACAGATAGTATGAGTAGATAAGATATTACCTTTAACTCAAACATATGACCGTTCATGTTTCTTAGGTCCCAGCCCCGTATGAGACCATCAGAGCCTGCAGTGGCAATAATATTTTGGTCATACTTGCACCAGTCACAGCTCAGGACTTCTGCATCATGTGCTTGTGCCATTAAGGATGCTCTGAGTGGCATTTGTGTGCTCCATATCCTGAGTGACCCATCTCCTATATTGCACAACATCACCTATGTCAAGTTGTGCGCAAATGTTAAAATGCTTTTCACAATTAAAATAAACTAAGTAGTCAACTAACACTGTGATTTTCAAAATCGGTGAACAGACAATTTTTAAAATATGAAAAAAGGCAAGCGTAAACAAATTTATAAACACACTCAAAATGATTTGTAGCACATAAGAATTTAAAACTTAATGTTTTAGAACATTGCTTTCAAAAATCTGAAGCAAATAGACTAAAGCTGTGCTCTTAAATTAAATTATTATTAATTTCTTTGATAAATAAGTTCAATGAGGTATTCTTGAAATATAGGTTGAATATAGGGTACAAGGAGTGCACCACATTTTCAATTAATGGTAGCTCTGCATTCATTAGGAACGGAAGTATGACATGTGTTTATGTGTCATCAATATATTGCTGCTAACCAAATATAGCATAAAACACAATGCAAAAATTAAGAAAAATCTGGGATCCAAAAAGAACAAAGTAAGATTTAGAAGCCCAAGCATATGTAAAATTCCTCAGAACTATGGATTAAGATATGAGCCAAATCTTGATAACTGTAATTGAACAACTTAAAAAGCATGAATGTTACATACAACTAGAAAACCCCCAAAAATTAGCATTGGTACAGCAGTACTTTGACATTAAGCATAAAATCAACTTTGTGGATATGGAAATGATGTGCAAATCATCTAACTATTGGAATCTTGTGACTAAAGAGGCAACAGACATTTAACTGAAAACCACAACTTCAATTGAAACACTGATGTGTCTGGTTTGATAAAACAGGTGCTCCCAATGAAAAGTTAGAGGTCTGGTCTGGTCTGACTGGCCAGATGTTTTAGCTGATGACAAAGAAACATAGGACATACTTCAGTTTCTTGAAAATGGCAACTACCGCCCATCAAAAGCTTTGAGGACTCCTTGGACATGCATTCAACTGATATCCTGAGTACATCTCATAGCTAGTTGCAAACACTGAAAAAACCTAAAATCTTATGGAGTAAAGTTCAAAAATTGACTGCCTACACAGTCTATTTGGTTATAGTGAAGGCTTTCAAATGAAGAAGTCCTAACTTTGATTCCCAACTGCAGGATAAAGTCTTTCTTTAGTTAGCAGTTTTCCCAACCTTTCACAGAATGTGGAATGTGCAATTAAGCTCCAACCCCCCCCCCCCCCCCCGCCCCCAGCACAACAGCCCCTGAAGGTCCAAGGCTTCCACCCAGCTACTGCGTCCTCCACCTCTGTCCACTACAGGCATCATGAGTGGGGTGCAGTACTGGAGGGTGGGACGTGGTTAGCACCCTGAGAACTCCTGGCCAGTTATGCAGTCTTCACAACCTGGGCTTGCTACTTCATCATTGAGTAGCTCCTCATTAGTCCCTCTGGAACCTAATGGGCTGAGTACACCCCGTGCCAGACCTCCCAGCAGGGGAAAAAATCCCCACACTGGTACCGGGGATTGAACCCGGGCCCTCCACACCAGAGGCGGGTACACTATCACGCACTACGGAGGCGATCTTATATTCCAAACATGAAACACAATATTTTACTTAAAGGCAACGAGAAAACTGCAGCAGAACTTGTTTCTACAGCAAAAATTGCCAATATGAGCACAGAAGTAAAAGGCAACTATTTAAATGAAATAATAAACTAACCTGACACAGATGCAAAACAGGAGGGTACATGGGGTGACCACATTGCATTGTACACTAACTGTGTATGTCCAAGAAATGTAGACAGTGACTTAGGGCAGTTTGGATCCCACTGAAAGGAAATCATGAAAACTGTGTAATGTTTGTTTTTTGAAACATTTTATTATGTTAATCTGGTAAAAATCTTACTATTAGTATGTGCAAGTATTTAAATCAGTATTAATGTAGGTTGATACAAACTGAAGTTGGTGAGCCAAAGTTAAACCACATTTAAGCATAAAAATTTGTGTTGCACTCACACAACTTTCTCTACTGTTGTACAAAGTCTTCTTACAAAAGCTATTTTTTCTATTTACTTTGTGTTAACCAAAAAAAAAAAAAATTGTCGTCATCATCATCAAGACCTTTTGAAACCTAAAAATATTTTTAAAAATTTGATGTGTTGCAAGCCATATGACTACATAATTTGTGATAAAAGACTGAATATGTTCATTTAAAAGCTTAAATAAATTCAATACTTTAAAGTTAATCTAGTGTAGTGATTAACTGATACACTCATTGACCCATACTGCGCCAGAGATATAAAACAAAGATTAAAAGAGTTGCTCATGCTCACCGCTGATCCGTCGGAGAAGCGATAAACCACGCCATTTCCTGCCGCATTGGTAGGAGCAACAAAGTGAGTGGTACACTAAACTCTTTAATAAACTCGTCACAACAAATAAAAAATGAATAGTGATGATCCATTTGACAGAAGTATAAGTTCTCCAAAACTTGCACAAATAATGAGGAATATCCCTGAAATGGTTCACTCTACAAAAAGAAAAAATTATTTAGACATAAATTGTGTGTTTTAGCAAGGTCTACATTTTTTGTACAGTAAGATTTGGTCTATCTCTTAAGGTTTACCAGTTATGCAAAAGTCTTCCAGAGTAAATAGGACTTCATGGGCTATAGCCACAAAATTCAAGATATACATTTCATTTGTCATAAAAATATCTCAACATATTGCATTTTAATCAAAATCATTAGAGCCATTTTCAAGAAAATCAAAATTTTCCATGCAAAGGATAGTTTAGGGTGGAGGAATTTCCTTCAAAATCTTCATGCCGCATCCTAATACCAACTTTAGTTTTTAACCGACTTTTTGTTTTTGAGTTATTGGCGCACCCCCCCCCCCCCCCACATCAATACCCACCCCCACCTTTTCCTAAAAATGCTTCGTTTTTATTCTGGCAGCCTCAAAACATATATTTCTGGTGAAATCTTGACATCGAATTTCTGGGTGGAATACCATATTTCCTCTACTAAACGTAGTAGAGAAAGTAAAAATGGTGAATCATTTACACAATTCATGAATTACTCAATATGATAATATTGTAGGGCATGAAATATTAATGTGCAGAAAGAGTAAGTGAATATGAGAGGGATTGAGGGAGATATATTTTTCTCTGGCTCTTCTATGTGTAAGTGTGAAGGTCTGTAGTTTCCTTTGTTTTTATAATTTACCTGATTAGTGGATGCAACACAATACAAATCAATAAATGAATTTCCTCTATTACCAAAAAATTTCATATATAAGAGATTTGAACTTCAAAGTAATAACTGAAACTATAACATCTTGTTTACAATCATAGAGGGCATTGCTTTTTCACTATGCAGGACATGTATCTTTAGCACTGTTTACTTGTTGCCCATGCAGCTGTATATAGCAGTTGCCATGTTGCCCTGCTGTATATAGCAAGTACAGGCTACTTCAACTTCAACATAACACTATCACCAAACCAGCACTATATCTAAATCTGCCAAGTAACAGTTCAATTCAGATTTCACTACAAATACGTATTTCATCACCTGATTATAAAAAATAAATACAGAAATACAGAAAAAAAAAAAAAAAGAAAACAAAAATGTGTTATTTTTAAAAGGCTGAAATAATTTTTATTAATTTTTATTAATATGTCAGTATGAGACGTCACCATGTATTTAATATACCCTATTTCATTGCATAATCACTGTGCCTTTTATGCTTTCTTCATAAAGTAAAAATACATAGTATGACCATTATGCAAAGAATAAATTACTCAGGGCTTTTAACCCTGAAGGGTGATTTCTATTATTTGTTGGCCTCTCTTGAAGAATGTGAAGTCTGATTTTGGCTATCACATCTGGGAAAACTGTAATAATTGAATTAAAATAATGCTTTTAATTAAAAAAACTGAAAATTAATTAAAATAATGCTTTAAAGAATTATATTTATACAATATTAAGACATTTTAGTATATTAATCACGATACAGCAACACTAGCAACCTGTGAACTGTTTACAAATGTATGCAGTAAACAAAATCAAACAGCACATTTATTAAGTTCCTGATGATGGCCATAGAGTTTCACATGGCCGAAAGCTCAGAATTTTTAAATTTAACACAGCTGATCACCCATGAAGCCATAAGTAATAATCAAACAGCACTCATTTGTTCATAGGCCTAATCACAATTTAAACTGTTTACAAATGTATGCAGTAAACAAAATCAAACAGCACTCATTTGTTCATAGACCTGATCACAATTGAAGTTTAATATATTCCGAGTCTCATGGAGACCACACTTCTTCCATGCTTCCTCTTCATATTGAAATTCTGTCTTCAAGATTTTCTTCTATGCTGTAGCTCCACATTATCTCTTTTTAGAGACCAACTGCAATGAGCTATCATCCCTTCATACCACATGCCTTGATAATGTAATTCTATTTCTTTCATGTCTTCATGACCCATTTCTCCATGTTCTTCGCTAAAATCTCCAAGATTGTCAGGGAAGAAGTCATTATGGCTATGAAGAAAATGGATTGTAAGGCTTACATTGCATCTTAAATTTTTCATAGCTATCAACATATTTCCTACCATGGCTTTAAAATCTGGGTGTTTCCTATTTACAAAGAAACTGTCAATCACATTTACTATGAAATTGTCAATCACATTCTTAAACCTTGTCCAAGCAGTCATCCTTCTTGTCTTAGAACATTTTCATTCTCAAACTTCTAATGCTCAGTCCCACAAACATTTCTTCTTTAAGTTTAGCCTCAGATAGAATGGAAAATTTGGAACTTAAATACTTAAAATAATCACCACTTTTAGGCAATGCTTTGATCAACTGTTTCATGAATCCCAGTTTAATATGAAGAGGCAAGAGGATGATTTCTCTCATTTAATCAGATCTCTCTCATCACATTTTGCTTCCCAGGATTCTTTGTTGTTCTGGTAGGCCAGGCATGTCAAACAGCACTCGCCAAGTGTGAAAATATTCCCCTATTTTCCCTCCCTTCAAATCGGAGAACGAGCAAAACAAAGCGAAAACCGGTTCTACTAGCACGTGCTACTGCAGTTAAGGAGGGGTGGACTCCTCTCTTCACACCCTGGGAGTGATGTTTGACATGCCTGTGGTAGGCCATTCTCTTCTAATCCAATGCAATTTATGGACACAACTATCCTAGAGGCACAGGAAACAAGGAAACTTCATAAAGACTGACTGACTGTTGTCCTAGGAGAATCTCCATATTTTCACAGCCACATGGCAATTAATTAAATCTGAATTAGGGCTAAGAAGTAAGCAACAAAGCAAATCATCAAGTAATAATATTACAGTAGATATGGTGGAATCTTTGAATAAATATTTTATAAAAATTCCAAATGTGATTCGGAAAACACCCCCATGCATGACTCATGCACTTAAGAATATGCAAAAGAGTATCCCCAACCTACAGGTGTTTGATCTTGGATATGTAACAACGAGTGACATAGAAAATATTACTTCAACCTTGAAATCAAAAAATTCTAGTGGATGGGATGATCTTCCTCCTAGGCTTGTAAAAATAATTGTGAATAGTATAAGTGAACCACTTGCAAAAATATTCAACCAATCCTTTCATTATGGCGTTTTTCCACAAAGGATGAAATATGCATTAATTACTCCTTTGCACAAAGGTGGTACATATGAGCAAAAAAACTACCGCCCAATATCTGTCCTAACAAGTTTCTCAATAATATTAGAAAAATTAGTATATGTTAGACTAAAAGACTTTTTGGAAAAAAATAAAATATTACATGATTGCCAACATGGTTTTAGAAAAAATTTATCGACAATTACTGCCGTAACCACAATGGTAAATGAAATAGCACTAAATTTAGATTTACAAAAAAATACTGCCGCAGTAATGTGTGACATTTCGAAGGCTTTTGACTGCGTAAGTCATCAAATTCTTTTAAAAAAACTTGAATATTATAATATAACATAATATAATATATTATAATATAAACCACTTAAAGTGGTTTCATTCATACCTGTCCAATCGCAAACAAAGAGTAATTACTAAATGTAGCTCTGGAATTTATAAATCAAAATGGCTAACAAATACCAGTGGTGTACCGCAAGGCTCAGTGCTAGGTCCTTTGCTTTATATACTGTACACTAACGATTTACCTCAAAGTATAAGTGGGAATCTAATATTGTATGGAGATGACACGTCAGTTATTTTACAAAATACAAGTTATTATAGTTTGCATAATGATGTTAGTAACACATTAAATAACTTAGATAAACGGTTCACTGATAATGGTATGAGCTTAAATAGGACAAAAACTAGCAGTATACAATTTAAAACTTCTGCTAATCTGAAACAACTTTGATGAATAATAATAATAATAATAATAATAATAATAATAATAATAATAATAATAATAATAATAATAATAATAATAATAATAATAATGGTAATGGTAATGGTAATGGTAATGGTAATGGTAATGGTGGTGGTAATGGTGGTGGTAATGGTGGTGGTGGTGGTGGTAATGGTGGTGGCGGCGGCGGCGGCGGTGGCGGCGGCGGTGGCGGCGGCCGTGGCCGTGGCGGTGGTGGTGGCGGTGGCGGCGGTGGTGGTAGTAGTAGTACTATAATAAAAGGTTATACTAAGATATTAGGAATGCACATAGATGAACATTTAAAATGGAATATTCATATTGAACATGTAACCAAGAAATTGAACTCGGCCTGCTATAATATGTTATGTCTGACACATATAATGAACATAGAAACCAAAAAAATTGTTTATTATAGCTATTTTTATTCAATTTTGGCCTATGGTATAATATTGTGGGGAAACGCATCTGGATGGGAAACAGTTTTCAAAATTCAAAAAAAGATAATTCGCATAATGTTACATGCTAGCTTTAAAGATTCATGCAAACCATTATTTAAAAAATTAAAAATTTTAACAATGCCCTCGGTATATATTTTAGAGTTACTTACCTATGTATACAAAAATTATGACAAATTTATGCAAAAACAAAATCAACATCATTACAGCACTCGGAAAGGGTCCAGCATAAAATACCCTATGCATAGACTAACACTATATGAAAAAACACCCTATTACATGGGCATAAAATATATAATAAACTGCCTCAACGATTCAGAGAGATAAAGACTCAAAAATTGTTTAATAAAAGTGTAAAAGAGTTGTTATCAGATAAGACGTATTACTCCGTACAAGAATATATGGATGACACAATACTATAAGTATTACTTTAATTAGTTGTAATTGACAATTTATATTGTATAAAGAATACCTTGTATACCATACATTAGAATTAGTTTTCTCTTTTATCCTAAATCTGTTTTTATATCTTGACGAATCACCAGTTTACCAGCTTAGACTCACCATGTAAACATTATGTGACAATAAGACAATACAATACAATACAATACAGCTTTCTTTTAAGTTCACAGAATATACTACTGGCACTGAGCCATACTTATTTCCAATGTGTAGAAATATGGCCTTGAGGCTTGTTTTGTTAGAATCTATATATAGCTTCCATTCATTCATGCTCTATTTAACACCATATCTTGATAACACATCTTTTAGCCTTCTATAGTAAAATACAAAATTCTGATTCTCTTGATCAAAGCCAGTAGAATGTTATGCCTGGCATAGGCAAATATCTTTCCTTTAACCCTTTCATTGCATTGGCCATCGCATAGATGGTGGGGCATTTAAATCTCTGTGTTGGCCAGAACAGTAACACCAGAAGCTACTTGCTACTCGCAAGCCTTATTAGACACTGAAGGGAATCTCCGTACGCACTTTAAGTTGAACATGTTCTACCATCTGTTGGGATTATGAAGAAGCAGTTTCAAAGAGCTCTCTGCATTATAGCGACATCTGCAGCTTAAAATACAAAGGCTTGTGTATGCGTTTTATTACACAGAAAGTGACAGGCTGGTGTGGGGTCACGTAATTGTGGGGATTCATGGGTGTACAAAACATGTCTGTGCCTAGCAGGCAAGTATGTGCTTTATGTGACAAATTACTGGTCAAATTTGACACTTTTCTGTCTTATATGTCAGATATTGATTACAGTAATCAGGAAAGTGAAAGTGGAAGAGAATGTGTTGATAGTGATGCCTGCAAAACAGTGAGAAAAGTGACAAAAATGATCCACCATCCCAAGACGTGCCACGCACAAAGGCAGGTTGCCAGCCCTATGTGTCAATAGCTGAGGGGCAACTTTGTTGCACAATATCATGGTTTTGGTAACCATAATTCAGGTATTTCGGAGAATTTGGATGAGAATGCCACAGTTTTTGATGTTTTTAAATTATTTTTCTTCCCAAATTATGCAGTTCATTGCTAAAGAAACTAATAGGTATTATCATTTTGTTTGTGATAAGCTGCCACCATCCCCCCACTCCCGTTTGCAGTCCTGGTCTGAAACCACATCCGAAGAACTTCACATTTTCTTGGGACTTACAATGCTCATAGCCAGGGTAAACAAACTGACCCATGCAGAATACTAGTCAACAGAACCTCTAATTGCTACCCTGCTGTTTGCAAAGCACATGTCAAGAGACAGATATCTTTTGCTATTCAGACTACTTCATTTAATGACAATGACACACAGACTCAAGGAGACAGACTACATAAACTGATATCTATTGCTGACCATTTGAGACTCAGTTTTAGTGCTTGTTTCACTCCTTTTCAAAAAATACTGGGATGGAGTAGCTCAAAGAAGTTTTCTATTTTTTCAATTTTTTCTTATTCTATAGGTATAAGACAAATATTCACATTCAAAACAAATTTAGTACTGTGAACTTTGAATAACTCTATTATAATTACCTTCATTTTCACTGTGACACTTCTATGCAGTAGTACTTAAAGTTATTAGTGACTATTACAATAATTACCTATGTTTAAATTAATGGTTCCTGTGGACAACCCTAACTTCTGTGTGTTGCATGTGGCCTAAATTAAGCTTTTGAAATTAACATTTTTTTTTGAGAAAGTGGATCATCTAAGTCAGTCTAGAGCTTCCTAGGTGAGTGTTTCATGATATTTATATTCTTTTTGCATGTTATTGTATGACCTGAAAGCATTTTAAATTTTAAAAATATCTCAGCAAGGAGGGGTTATCAAGTGGAAAATATCTCAGCAGTGAAAGGATTAATCGAGACTCCAAAACTTGTGCTGCTTCTTTTGAAAGATCCAGATCTCTTACCAAGTCATTCAGTCCTTCTTGTGTAAACTACTCTGGTTGTCCTGTCGGGGTGGAGTCATAATCATGATCTGAAGTTTCACTTGATGTTGAAGAATCTAAAGTAGTGGGTGGTTCAGGCACAGAAATGTTAGGACCATGTGCTATGGGTCTTATGGCTGATTTTAGGTTTGGGTAAACAATTCCTTTCATACTGTACTTGTTATTCCCACCAACTTACACCATACAAAAAAGCAATCATCTACATGGTTTTCTTGTTGTCTCCATACCCATTGGAATTCTGAATGGTAAAGTTTCCTGCTTGCCTTGTGTCCATTTGCTCAAACCTGCAATGCATGTATGACAAACTGTATGTGGCACGAAAGTTTTGTCTTGGTCTCCTAACTGTATATCGAAATAAGATAGGTAGGCTTTTTTCACAAAGGAGGTTATATTCTCTCTCCTGCTTTTGAGAGTCAGAGAGCTGCAAATGTAACAAAACACATTAGGATCATTTACACGTGATCTTCTTGTTGAAGTTGCCATTACTAGGCTGATTTGAAATAATCTGGTAATGTCAATAGACACAAATTTCACTTCAATTTTATACACAAATAACTGATTGCTTTTGTTACTTCTAAATAACTCAAGAAATATCATCTTTCCACAGTTAATCATGTTGACTCAATTTATTATTTATTGCAGTATATATTATGCAGGAAATTTAAAAGCAGGAAACTTAAGTAATTACGTAAAACCTAGGGGTGTTGAAAGAAAACATTACTTTTTCATAAGGAGCATTAAAAAGCCACCCTAATTGATCCAATTTCATGTAAAGCATCGAAACATTGCACCCCATATTATTTAAGATGGCAGTGTTAACCTTGAGCAACTAGTATACAGTTATGTAAGTTGTTGTTGTAGTTGTTAAACCAATTTTTTCTGGATGTCGCAGCCCAATCAAGTAATCAAACAAACTCATATAAAGTCTATGTAAGGGAAACCTACCCATCCTTTTTTATTAATCCTGTGACAAGAGCTGAAATAATAAGTATAATAAGTAAACTACCAAACAAAGCTATTGGTGGGTGGGACGAAATAAGTACACTAATCCTTAAGCAATGCAAACATGTACTTGCTGATCCTCTTGAGCATCTCATAAACTATTCTATATCGAGAGGGCAATTTCCAGATTGCCTAAAATTATCCATTGTTAGACCTATATATAAGCGTGGTGATACAAAGGATATAAACAATTACAGGCCGATTACATTAACTTCAGAACTAGCCAAAATTTTTGAAAGGGTTATATTGCAGAGACTTATAAGCTTCCTGGAAAAAAATAAAACTATTATAAACTCACAACATGGTTTTAGGAAACATTTCTCAACGATTTCAGCCATTATGGAATGCACAAATAATATAGTAAAGCACTTAGAAAACAAGGAAAAAACTGCAACATTATTCTTTGACCTTACAAAAGCGTTTGATTATGTTAATCACAATATTCTACTAAATAAGTTAGAAGCATATGGAATTAGGGGTCTAGCAAAAGATTTAATTAGTTCATACCTTATTGGCAGGAAACAAGCAACACAAATACACCATAAACAAGGGAATTTAACAATAAAAAATACATCCAGTTTCAAAACAGTAAAGTATGGGGTTCCGCAGGGTTCTGTGATGGGCCCTCTCTTATTTATACTGTATGTGAATGATATACCCAACAATGGGAACAGTAAAGCAATCTCATATGCAGATGATACAACAACTGTATGTTGGGGCACTTCCATTGAAGACTTAAATAATACAATGACACAAACTATTGAAACACTGTTTAAATACTTTAAGGAAAACAATTTAAAATGTAACATGTCTAAAACAAAGCTAATTCAGTATAATCTAGGTAATTCAAATAATGAATCAAACAAGATACAATTATCAGATTACAACATACATTGTGAAAGTAAACAGCCCTTCCTAGGTCTTATAATAGATCAAAAGCTCTCATGGTCGGAACACATTCAATATATCAATGGTAAAATCAGTAAATCGTTGTATTTACTTAGGCACTTTTCCAGTCTTCTTGAAGAGAAAGAATTAAAAATGATCTACTATGGTGTCTTATACCCTCATTTGGTGTATGGAATTGAGATTTGGGGTTGCAGTGCAAAAATATATATGGAGAGAATATTGAAACTGCAAAAGAAGGCAATTAGAATAATATATAAATTAAACTATACTGACTCATGTAAGCAATACTTTAGGGAAAAGCAAATCTTTACAGTATTCTCATTATATGTATATAGGGTAGTTATTTATGTGTGGAAGAAGGATAATCTAAGGAACAGTGACATACATCACTATAACACTCGAAACAATAGTGATTTTTTCAGACAGGGTTTTAGAATGAATTGTAGCATTAAAGATCCAAATGTAATGGGAATAATACTGTACAATAAGTTACCAAATTATATTAAACAAGCTAAATCCAATAATGGTTTTAAGAAGGAGCTCAGAAATTACTTAATAAACAAGGCCTTGTATACTATGGATGAATTGTAAATATAGTGATAAGATATTAATTGTAAATGCAAATTGTAGATAGGTAATCTGAATAATTGTAATGAAAGTGTACATATGTAATTGAACTGACAATGTCAGAAACTACTTGTAGTCTATTGACAATAAATGCATTAGTATTAGTATTAGTATTATTATTAGTATTATTAGTATTAGTATTAGTATTGGTATTGGTATTGGTATTGGTAGTGGTAGTGGTAGTGGTAGTGGTAGTGGTAGTGGTAGTGGTAGTGGTAGTGGTAGTGGTAGTGGTAGTGGTAGTGGTAGTGGTAGTGGTAGTGGTAGTGGTAGTGGTAGTGGTAGTGGTAGTGGTAGTGGTAGTGGTAGTGGTAGTGGTAGTGGTAGTGGTAGTGGTAGTGGTAGTGGTAGTGCTAGTGCTAGTGCTAGTGCTAGTGGCAGTGGCAGTGGCAGTGGCAGTGGCAGTGGCAGTGGCAGTGGCAGTGGCAGTGGCAGTGGCAGTGGCAGTGGCAGTGGCAGTGGCAGTGGCAGTGGCAGTGGCAGTGGCAGTGGCAGTGGCAGTGGCAGTGGCAGTGGCAGTGGCAGTGGCAGTGGCAGTGGCAGTGGCAGTGGCAGTGGCAGTGGCAGTGGCAGTGGCAGTGGCAGTGGCAGTGGCAGTGGCAGTGGCAGTGGCAGTGGCAGTGGCAGTGGCAGTGGCAGTGGCAGTGGCAGTGGCAGTGGCAGTGGCAGTGGCAGTGGCAGTGTTAGTGTTAGTGTTAGTGTTAGTGTTAGTGTTAGTGTTAGTGTTAGTGTTAGTGTTAGTGTTAGTGTTAGTGTTAGTGTTGTTGTTGTTGTTGTTGTTATTGTTATTGTTATTATTAGTATTATTAGTATTAGTATTAGTATTATTAGTATTATTAGTATTATTATTATTATTATTATTATTATTATTATTATTATTATTATTATTATTATTATTATTATTATTATTATGTTTAATGCCCACTTTTACTTCTATGGCACTGCAGGTTATGTAAGTATGAGCAAGTTTGAGCACATTGGGTGGTATAAATAAAAGCAAGCATTAGCTCATTTGTTACTAATTCCAAGCAATTGCTTGGTTTTATAGAAATAAAAGTTTTCTCCTCAACCTCCTTCTAAACAAAAACTTGTTGATTTTGAGTGCAATTGCTCACAAAATGGTATAAATAAAAACCAGCCTTGCTTGCTGTTTTTTGGGGTACCTGTGTAAGCGCCTCAGTTTGCTCAACTACAGTGCAGTACCATGGTGGAGTTCATGACGGTGGTTCCTGAGAGGAAAATAATTTATACAAGACACAGGACACTGATGTGAGCAGGTACAAACAATTGAATCATTTTGATAAAGAAAATGTGGACTGGCTTGCACATTTTCTACGTGAGTCAAGTGATACACAAGATGTTTTAAACTCTTCCTCTGACTATTATTTCACTGCAGCTACTGCAAAACTTTTTCTGTGTTTACTTTCTGGCAAATGTCTTTATTCACCTTTAAAGGCAGGTTCACAACCACCAATAACAGTAACAATAACCAGGACAAGAAAGTTGAAATACATGTATTCAAATGGAAATGTTGACAACCAACAGGAAGCTTTCCCAGGCAGTGGCAACAGGAAAGAAGAAAGAAGTTTTAACTTTCTGTTCCCGTTACCAGGCACAGCATGTTAGATTCACATTGTGCATATCAGACTTTTCACTGTAGAAATTATTAAAGGTAGCTGTGCCATGAAACAGCCGCTGGAGCTCTCTCTAATCGCAAGTTAGAAAAAGTATAATTGGTCAGTTAGAAACAAATGAATTCCCAAAGTGCAATATTGACCTCCATTTCTTATTGATAAGCTGAACTACTGTGCTTTTCAAATGCGAAGAGTTCCGATCTGCAGCCAATGAGATACATTTACGTGCACAGCGTTGCAAGCTCATTACCCTCTTTTCATATTTCTTGGTGTGTCAAGCCCCACTTAAGGGGAAAAGCAATATGACAACACAGCACGACTCCAACTGGTTGCTGGCCTGGAGGAGCTCAAGGACAAACTCCTTACCATTTAAAAAGCACAGTATACTCAGCGTCAAATAAGAAGCGGATTGACAGTTGCTACCCATGTGGTGGAAGGGTCAAAATGAACAGGAGGGGATGGATGCATCATGGCGATTGTCATAGCAACGGAAGGAGCAACCAGTTAGAGCTAAGATGTTTCCATAGCAACACTAAACGCTAAACCAGTGTTGTCAATATTTAACATGAGATTAACCTGTGCCTAATCTGCAATCTAGCAGTAACTGTGCGTCTTATCTTGTTTTCCCTGCAATGTATACAATGTATCCTTCCAGCTCCAGCTTGTAATGCTTGTTTCAAAGATTGCCTGTGTGCTGACAAGTTCGTTTGCATCATTCTATTTATGTGGTTATTCGACTTGTATTTACGTATGTCTGAATCTGTGTATCTGTGCGTATGTTGTTAGCATTTACAACTGTCTCACTCTTTTGATGAATAATTATGTCCAAAAATATTGACAAAGACAGCGCAGTCAAACGAAAAACTTAACGTACTTGGGAAGCGAATTAAATTGTGTTTGGTAAGGTACATATCCAAATTAAAGAATTATGCAGTTGATGGTACTGCTGAAGAACATGGTCGCAAAATTGATTGGTGTCGCCCCTTTCTAGTGTACTCCGATTTAATTATTTTGGTTCGAAGTAAAGGGTTACGTTGTGCGAAACAAAGATTTCATTGTGTCATCTGTAACAAAGCTACATCAATGAAAAGCTGAAAACTGAAAAAGCGGTTACTGATACAAAGGATGTAAGTAAGTGTAACATGGAAAAATGGACTCTTAGAAGCAACGTTAGAACAGTTTGTCATTTCTGCCAGTAATTCAAGCAAATACAGCAATAACACAAGCAAGTCGGATATCAGCGGCATTTCCCATTACAGTATTTCACAGGTAAGTTTCTTTTGTTAACATTAATCTTTACAGTGACATAATACTTCCATATTCCATCCTTTGCATGCAGATCAACTATTTTACTATTGTTTTCGAATATGAATATAAATTATACCCGCTCTAAATTCCAAATGCAATCCAACCGTTTTCTTACACATAATGCTAATACGCTGTCCATGTGGCGTGATAAGCGGCAATGTCTCTCGTTCACTGCCAACTGTCAATACCTTTCTTGTTTGGCACTGATAATAGTTATTCTCGTTCTCAGACTGTTGTGAACCAAAATATTGAGTGCTGCCTTGCTTCCCATTGCTAATATCATTGATTACTGTTCCTGGGTGGTTGTGAACCAGCCTTAAAGATGAACAAAGTATCTCAAACGGACTGGTTTCTTCAACCCTGGTGACTTGATTGAAATGCATGTTGCTGTATGTAAAATCTCTTGGAAGTATTTGCTGCTATATCAGTTCTCACGATACAAGAACTTTTCTGGGGTGTTGTAATCTTATCTGATATAATAATGCTAAATATGAGGGTGGTTTGAAAAGTTCTCAGAATCACCACAATAGGTCAGCGCTAGCCCAAGTTGTTCACGAGATATTCATTCAACTGTTCCCTGTAAGCACATGTGACATCATTGCTTTTGGAAGGGAGCTGTAGCAGTGACATGTCTCTATTGTTGTTCCTGCATAGTGATTTGCGAAGATGGAAACAAATTGAGATTCGAGCAGTGATTAGGTACTTTGTAAAGAAAAGGTACGAATGCAAAGGACATTCTTGCTGATTTCCAGAACAAACTAGGAGACTGCTACTTCATATTCAAAAGTTCCCAAGTGGACAAATGAATTTAAATTTGGTCGTGAGGGCTTAGGTGATGAGTTGCGCAGTGGTTGGCCAAGATGTGTCACTACCCCAGAAATCATTGCAAAAGTACACAAAATGGTCATAGAGGATCGCTGATTGAAGTGAGTGAGTGTGTCGGGTTTAAGGGCCCGTCGACAACTTGGTTCGCTGATTGAAAGTGCAAGAAATTGCTCAAGCCTGATATGAAAAAATTATCTGCAAGATGGGTGCCACAACTTGACATTGGATCAAAACCGCATGAGAATGTAAATATTGGAACAATACTTGGCCCATTTTAGGAGAAACAAACAAGAATTTTTGTGCTGGTTTTGATCACAAATGAAACTTGGGTCGACTACTATACCCCAGAGACAAAACAACATTCAAAGCAGAGGAAACATGCTGATCCTACACCACTACAGAAAGCAAAGACAATTCTTTTGGCTGGAAAGGTCATGGCATCAGTGTTCTGGGATGTGAAAGGGATTTTGTTTGTAGATTATCTCCACACTGGGCAAACAATTATAGGAGAATGCTATGCTAACCTCCTAAACTAATTACAACAAAAGATACACAAAAAAGGGCCAGGTTTAGCAAGGAAGAAAGTCACGTTCCATCAAGACAATGTGCTACCAAGCACGTGCCATCGCCATGGCAAAATTACATGAACTAGGGCAGGGTGCAAAATCATTAAAAGTTGGTGGGGGGGGAAAGTATTTTAGTAGTGTATGTTTCACTGTTTGTCTCATTGTATAACCTGTCCCCCCTGGGATATTTTAGTGAGGGGAAATTCTTGGGATAAAATCATCATTGGTGGGGGGAAAATCCTACCCATCCCCTCTGGGATTTTGCTCCCTGAACTAAGGTATGAATTGTTGCCACACCCACCTTATTTGCCTGATGTTTCCCATCAGACTTCCATCTCTTCCTGAAGCTGAAAATTTTCCTTGGTGAACAAAGATTCACTTTAAATGCAGAATTGATAAGCCAAAGTTGACAACTATTTTGCAGGCCTGGAGGAATCTAATTTTTGAGATGGGGTCAAGGCATTGGAACATCACTGGACCAAGTGCATTAATCTACAAGAAGACTACATTGAAAAATAAAAAAAGCTTTCATCGATGCACATACTTTTTTTCTATTCTGTTCTGTGAACTTTTCAAACCACCCTAGTAGAATGTGAGCATTTTCATAACGATTCACTCATATGTAGAGCAGGCTGCTCATACAAATCATGACCGAATTAAAACTAAAGAATTTCATAAAAAAAAAACAATCCTAAAATAAAATTCATTCATCCAGTATATCTTTAATTCAAGACACCTGATAAAATCTTGAAATTACCTATTGTGACATGTTACATAGATTTTAATCGTCTAGTTGCAGAGGAGATTAATATATGAATCTACATAATCTACTTTCAGTGTATCAATTAAGTAATATACTCAGTACCAGCAAATTAAAGAAATTAGGATTTAAATTTATGAAGGGGATGATCATGTGTTGAAAGTTGGACGATTCTGAATTACTACTTCATTTGCCCCTCCACCCCAAAATAGTGAAGTACATTATGTGCTTTAACAAGAACTACATTTTTTTGTACAATTTTATCTAATTCTTACAGTTTACAGTTATACAAAAGTCATTTAGAGTGAAGGGGCCCTCAGAGTTTATCCCCCAAAAATTAAAGGTATACCTATATTTTATTTGCCATGCAAATATCTTAAACATGATAAAATCAAAATCACAGTGGCCATTTTTGAGAAGGTAAAAATTTACTAATATTTATCTATGTAAAGGGTAGTATTGGGTGAGGTTTTCTTTAAAGCTGTGTCACACTCTAGAGGACACTAAACTTAAATATGAAATTTGGTATTTAAGTGAGAGGTTTTGCTGTTCACACAAGTATGCAAACCTTTTCCTATTTTCTTCCTTTTTTGTT
The DNA here is from genome assembly GCA_030765045.1 of Tenodera sinensis. Classification (NCBI taxonomy): domain Eukaryota; kingdom Metazoa; phylum Arthropoda; class Insecta; order Mantodea; family Mantidae; genus Tenodera; species Tenodera sinensis. The sequence goes on from CM060962.1 coordinate 142,398,141, forward strand.
TTTTTCCATTCAGGAAGTATCAGAAGGTGTATTTCTGGTTAAATTTTGATATTGAATTATTAGGTGGAATGCAATAACTCCTGTACTTACTATGTATTAAGTAGCTGAGAAACTAAATAATTATACAATACGCAGGGACCTCTTTGTGAGCAGATATAAAAAATTATATCATGTTAAAAGAGAAAACATAGACTTGCTTCTGTAGTATTTTCTTCTTGAGGAAAAGGAAACATGAACGGGACCTTTCAACAATGCTAAAAACATCCTCAGGTGTTTTCATATTGCTGGGTATAATAATGCTAAACAGAATGTGAATGAGGTCACAGTGATCTACTCTCATTATCAACTGATAACATAAACAAAGCAGTGTACTAATGGGCATGCGTACATTGAGCAGAATGCTCATGCAACTCATAACCGGATTACCTATAGTTAAAGACTTTCCTATAAAACCAACGCTAACAACTTTCAATGAAATGAAACTCCTTCATCCAGTATAGCTTTAATTCATGATAAAATTTTATAGAATCCTGGAATTAGTTTTTGATATTTTGTACAGATTTTATATAGATATATCAATATAACGGTGCAAAAACACAAGTACAAATTATCTACTTGCAATACATCAGTTGATAAATTCTTAGTGCAGAGAGACCCAAAAACATGAGAACTGCTACATAGTGTTTTTCCACTGCGCAAACAGAAACACAATAACAGCAGCTGATGTGCACAAGGTCACGTGGTTGACTTGTTTTTCTCTGCTCTGGAAGTGCAGTACAGAGGTGACGGTGATACCATGTAGTTCAATTATTACAGCGTGCTTTATTATTTTGTCCTGTACTTAATCACAAAGTGTATTATCGCTCATCATTTGTTTTCTACTGCACAACATGTATTTATTTATGGTTTGTATGTGTTAACTTAGCTAACTTGCCAAGTGAAAGTGCCATTTGCAGAAAGATTTCCAGGTGATCTGTGATTTCTATCTCTGGGAAAGCATAAAGTGTACAAGACATACCCACACACCCTGGAAGAATTAAAACAAAATATCCACCAGGAAATTGCTAGCATTTCTCAACGTGAACTATGGCGAGTGATGGATAATTTCCTAAAGAGGTGCCAAAAATGTATGGCCGACAACGGAGGCCAGTTTCAGCATCTCCGTTAATAACATTGGTAAGTAAAGCCTTTAAAAGTACTTTTAAAACTGTTGTATGGTTTCATCTGCACTGTTCTATGACAGCGGCAGTCGGCGACTAGCGCCAAGGACACGTACAGATAGAACACAGTGCAGCCGGTTCAGAGTCTTTTGGATCACCCGTTACTATAAAATTAAGAAAATCACGGATTGAATTTAGAAAGGGTATGAATACTATCTGTCAAATGTCAAGTGAATCTCAATTTCTATTTCATTTGCCAAATCTTTACCTACATTTCTATTATTTAAAATCTGTATCTCTATTAGGTTTATTAAATGAGAAGACATTTAACATTAATAAGTACATGAATATTTAAATGCAGCAAATAATGAGTTTTTCATCTAAAACCTAACAGAGCACACAGTGATTCGCCTCTCCTGCGACATTGCTAGGTTCCCCCACTACCAGCTGCCATTGTGCGTGCAGCTAGTTGGTACTGGGCCTCTGAAAATCCACTTCGCATTCCAAAAATCCCTCATTATGATCGGGAAAGTTGGAGTTAGGTGTGCTGATAGTGCTAGAAGCATAATCGATCCATTCTAAGAGCAAACTATGAATGCAGAAAGGTACTGAAATGACATTTTGACCTCATTTTATCATGAACTGACAGAAGAAGAGATAAAATATAGGTGGTTTCAACAAGATTCTGCTACTGCCCATGCGAGGAGTCCATGAAGAAAGTTAGGGAAGCGTTTGAAGATACAGTGATTAGTGCTGGTGTATGGCCCTCTCGCTCCTCTGATCTAACAGAGTGTGATTTTCACTTGTGGGGCAACCTGAAAGACAAAGTTTACGAGACAAATCCTCATACATTGGAAGAACTAAAACAAAATATTAGAAATGAAATTGGAAACATTACAGTGGCCCAACTTAATTGTGTGAATCAGAATGTGCTCTTCCAATATACTGCTTGTTTAGCCGAGGGTGGATGACATTTTCAGCATCTTCTATAAGGTAAGACTGTTATGCATGCTTTACATACAGAGTTTATGTAAAATATGTCTCAACCTAGTTCCATCCTGTTGTAAACATCTAGGCGGGAAGAGAGACAGAGACAGAGATATTGGGACAGAAAACGGTTAAGCTGTTGATTGGTTTGGCAAAGATAATGGGCGTTTTCTTTTATTTGCATACGTACGATAATCCCCTCCTTTAAGTACAGTATTGTAAGTAGTTTTCCGATCACTACTCTGCGTGAGCTAATTTCGGACACAGAAAAGTATGCAAATGTTTTGATTCTTATAAACGTAAATAGACCCACATTTTATCTTTCTGCTTCACATACCACATAGATGTGTTCTCGGCTCGTGACTTCTGAAGGGAATATATACATAATAGTATACTATATGCAGATTAGACAGAAGACAGGTGAAACTATACACACTTAACTTATTATGTTAAATTAAGCTGCATTTTACTTAACAATTACTAAAGGACACTGCTATTATATAATATGTTTGCATTCCTATACCAGGCAACTCTCTTGCAACGAGATCCGTATCAAGTTGAATGCTGATTAAGATGTTTTTGTTTATAGTGTGGAGTTGCTTCTGATATTTAACACTGTATTTCCTGTACATCTCGCGGACCTCACAAGGCCAAGGACACTTATTTATATGTAATTTAAAATCAGTAAGCTTTTCATCATGGAGCAGACTGGTGCTTCAGCCGAAATGAAACACAATCGAGGCAAACCTTTAAAAAGTGGTGAGAGGCGAATGATCGCGCATTGTTTCGCATTACTTACGGAAAGAAACACGCAATCGTCTATAAAATACATTGAGAAAGAAACTGGTGATCTCGTTGGTGTTTCCGCAAGTAGTGTACACAGTGTTAGAATGGAACAGCAAGCATCCGGAACTCTAAGAATACCGGAAAAATCACGTAAATGCAAACAGCGCATGGAGAAATACGATGATTTTACGAAAAGTGCTATACGCAGTAAAGTTCATGATTATTTTTTCAGAAATGAACTGCCGACTCTAAACAAAATTTTGCATGCGATAAATTCTGTCACGGACTTGCCGAATTTTTCACGAAGTACTCTCCACCGTTTGCTGATAGATATTGGATTGAAGTTTCAAAAGCGAGGCGGAAATCAGTTATAGTAGAAAGGAAGGAATCCGATTAAAGGTAACCATTATGTTACTGCATGATTCTATTAATATTCCAACTCATAGATTTAATAAATTAATGTGTAACCCAACTCTATTTATTGTCTAGAAGTTAGCGCTGCTATATATACTGCTAGTGTTGCAAAACTTTTGTGCATGCCTGTACGTCTAACACGTGGCGAGTTGAGTCAGCTCCTCCTTGTTGTTTACAATAGGACTGAACTAGGCTGAGACATGCTATAAGAGCAAAGCCGGCTGGTATGCACAATCACACACAGGGAAAATGCTGTGCGTCCGTTAGGTTTTAAATGAAGAACCCTGTATTTAAATCATCTCCAGACAGAAAAATAGACATGTTTGTTAACTCAGCAGATATAGCACGCTGAACGTCACCAAGCGAAAGCTTTGTGTTGATAGCAAGAGCTGAACCAAGAGGGAAAATTTTTATTTATACCAAACCATAACCCTTGCTCGATTCTCAACTTGCTTACCAGCTGCAGCTCATAAGCACTTGCTAGTTTTTATTTATACCACCCACTGAAGCACAGCGGACTCTTCCGTAAGTCCCTGAGGGGTCTATGAATGGAGAGGGTAAGGAGGGGAAACAAAAGTGATGCTGACAGAGCAATACAAACACCTACTCCAATAAATAAAAAAAAAAAAAAAAGAAAAGAAAAAGAAAAGAAGAATGTGACCTTGGATTTATTGAATTAAGACTCATCTATTTACAAAAGCATTTACGATACTGTTGAATCGCATGTACTTTTTACAGGAATCAATATTATTGGACTACTGAATAAGCCCGTAAGTTGGTCAACTCCCTTTCTGCAGCTCAATCAGCATTCTGTTCTGAGAAGGCAATCACTCTTAGTCTAAAACCTGCTGTATAGATCTGTATTTACCCTTACTTGTGTTTCACAAAATAAGCACTCATTACAATAACTTTAGAAACAAACAGTCATACACAATTGAAGAATAAGATAGTTATTGACTTGGCATGTGCTAACCAAATGGTCCACATCCCTTACTGCTTCATTTGCTGATCGCTTAGTCACGTCTGCTAATTTCCACACTTCAGGTACTTGAACTAATTAGATTCACTGATGGGCTAGCCACCATCTCGGCAGTCAGCACAATGATGACATCGACAATGAGAAATATATTACAAAATGCTGTATATCTTGTATTCTCTTCCATGAACCGAACAAGTGGCAATGACAGCATGTTATTTTTCAATATTTCTTGATGGTGTACACCTGGAATATTAATGCAACGATTATGCAGTGAAATGTAGGAGCCCTAATTGTTTATAAATCAAGGTGCGACCTGTATGCGATGACATATGGTATACACAAGAGAAACACAATGCATATTATGGTACCTTCTAATGATAACTGAAGCCCACAGCTGTCTCACAATATCTGGAACTTTCTGGGAATATTCTATGAATTTTCCTTTATTTATTAAATTTTGAATAGCAAGGAAATCTTAAAAGGGACAAAAACTTACTAAAGGAAAAATGTAGAGCTCATTTAAATAATACACAGTTTGTGTCAAATTTTTTGCAGCATTAGCTGTTTTTAAAATATTCCATGTTACAAGTTTAGAACTTTCCTATCTTCTTTTCTTTATATTAATGTCCTCCAATGTAGTATGTCATATCAGACGAATGAATGAAATTAGTGAACTGGTGCTCAAATGAGCCTGAGGTCCATAGAGCTTAGTTACCCGACATTCATCTTCTCAGGATTAGGGAAAACCTTATCCGGTTAACTCGCCCTAAACGAGATTTAAACTTGGAACGTCTTGAATATGAGGCAGACACGCCACCACCATACTACAGAGGCAGGCTAGTATTCCCTAAGCGTCATTTAATGGAAAAACTTGGCAGTTTACAAATCATGTTTCTCCGCCCCCAACCTCTCTCCCGCTTCTTTTCTTTCCACTGCAAGAGCTTGTTTTGATGAATAAATATTTCAAATATTCTTACTTTTTTTGAATTAATTCCAATGAATAATATAAAATCAATATGTAGTATGAATCTGTCATTGGTGGAGAAAGTTGTGTGATTGCATTACCAGGGTCATTCCATGTGAAATTAACGCACCATTTTATCTCACCATTTTAGATTTTGCTAAAATTTGGTACACTCGGAGTGAGTGCTGAGACTAAGGAAAATATCAAATTTAAATTTTTTATCTCAAACAGTTTCTGAAATATTGCTATGTAAAATTTTTGAAAAACTAGCCAAATAAGTGTGAACAGGCAATTTTCAAATCATTCTAGGAGCTGCCCTAATTGAGCTACAGAGCTCGGAAAGGTGTCAGTTTTCAGCGTTCTTTATGCTCTTTCCAGTGATATACAACATAAGGTGGGTTCTAATTAGGAAATTTATTCAAAGTACAAATTAAAATTTTGATTTAATTTTTTTTCCAAAAAAATACATAATTTAAAATTTTCAAAATATCTCCATAAATACTTTGTACTGTTGTAAATTACAGGGCAAAATATAAATATGGAATGACAGTGGCTTCATGGTTAAACAAAAATATTCCTAACTCTTGTTTCTCACTAATAGCCCTGAGTTGACCAAACCAATTTTTAACAAATAGGAATTTAATTAAAATATACACAAAGCTAACAAAAGAACATCAGAAATATCAAAATATCATCTTAAAATAAACCAATCAGCATATTCTATAATTAAATTAAATTGATTTGTTACTTTAATTTTGTACAATTTACACTAGTAGTGTATTAATTGGTAAAACAAAAATATTGAACATTGGGCCTATAACTATAGGTACTAACAATGATAATTTTTAAACAACTATCTATAGAATATAAATTAACACTAACCTGAGGATAAGTGAACTTTTCAGTTGAAAGCAGTTTCCCAAAGAATTACCTCGCACCTTCACAGATTACATTTTAAAAAAGTCAATTGGGTTTGGCTTACATTACTTTAGACAGCAGTGTATGTTCTCCCAGTCGGAGTAAACAGAGTTACTTTTGTGAGAACATCCACCACTGACATCCACAGGACATCTGCAGGTGTAGGATAGAAGAATGATACAGGTTCTCCATATGGATGATGATCAGTTATTTTCACTTCATCAAGCGCTTCATTTTTTTTTTCTAAAATGTATTCAAGCCACCAGTTTTTGCCATACACAGCGGTGATGTAGCCTGACACATCTTGTAACTTCAGTTTGTCTGATGATGTATTTGGGTCAATCCACGTCAAATCACACACCCGTAAAACACGACTTTTTCGTAGAAGGTTCAAATTTTATTTATGAATAATAGGCATCAAATAAGGAGACCCGTATTTTTTTATTTCTGTATTTTTAAATTACTTGCTTAGTTATGGCTATTAGAAACTAAGCAATTTCTGCGTGCACCATAATATAAGATCACTTGTTACTCTAAGGTCATATAGAGTTAAGAGTTGGGGTTTGGCGCACTGGAAAGGTTTACAACTTTCGTCCAATCATTATTACACACAAATTTTGGACTGTTTTTTTTTTTTATGGTATATTTTGTAAAACCGAAAATAGAATTTAAATCGATGTGTTAAAAATCTAAAAAAGATACACACGTATTCCCTGACATTTTATCTATAAAATAAGATGTTAAAAACTATGGAGCGTGCATAAGTGCATTTGCTACAATTTTTTTTCTGGAGCCCTGCAAGCTGCAAGCGCTCACGGGCGACATGAAGCAGTGATCCATTTGTACAGCTGAATTCACCGTGGAGGAAGCATATGTAAAGCTTGAAAGCGACTACCAAGCCAGGTGACTGCAGAGAGCATGCAAATTGGTGCGTCAGCTTCATATGCTACTCTCATAACTTCTTCTTACTAAGGCAGTACAGTGCATGCAGAAAAATGTCTCCACAATGTACCTTCTTTCTGATAATCCTGTGGCATCTGATACGCGCTTTTGAACTTCTTGAATTTTTTTAAAAAAATCTTTTAATGTAAGCAGTTCTTTGCGTTTAGCTTCTTTCTTCATGTACATTTGAAACAATTTCTCTACTCTGACTGTGTGACGTTTTGGTCCCTAATTTAGAACGTACAGTTGGCATAATTGATTTACGGTATGATCAATGTCTCACAAATGCACTATATATTTTTTTTTTTCATAGTGTTTAACGCCCACTTTTACTACATATGGCATCGCAGGCGGTACAAATGCACTATATTCACTCCTTATCGCAAAGATCTAACTATATCAAAGAAGTTGAATCAGAAACTGAAAAATTCAATGCCATAGCCGGGATTTGAACCACGGATCTTCTGCTTACCGAGCGGCTGCTTTAACCACTAAGCTACCATGGCCAACTTGCCAGTTCGACATTAAATTCCCCAGCTGATTCATATATTGCCCACACACGGTTTGTGTGTTTAAAAACACCAGCATTAAGCTTGTTGGCATAAATAAATAATTACCATCTATGTCTTGAACTGCACACTGTACTAAAAAGCACCTGTGAATTAGCAAGGGCTGTCTCAGATCAAGCAGACATCATTACCTCCCCCCTCCCACCCCATGTTGTGCATGGCTTCATTTGCAGAATTATACAATATGAGCTGATGAAAGAGGCAAAATCTATGGATTCGCCTACAGGACTACCCGTCAAGGTCAGGGATCAAGAACAATGGGTCCAGCTATGCTTTAAAATTACACTCCTTCATTCCTTTGTCAAAAACTGAAGTTTTAGTGAAACAATTTTCTTTCGAAGAAGGAGGTAGACGAGTGGAAATTTAAAGTTTTGTGTTGTATGTAAACATCAGTTTAAAATGCATATTTTAAAAACAGTTTGAAGATGCTAATAGTATACATATAATAGTGTCAGCTAGTAGTGTTCTCCTTACTGTACTTTTGTAACGTTCATGGAACCTGAAGCAGTGAACAGTTGTAATGGAAGGTGGCAATTATTGTGCGACGTTACGGTAGCCGTCACTGCTGCCACACGAATCCGCTGCACTGATTTGTAAGTTAATTATAACTGAACTATTAGAGCCTCCATTCTGATTTTTTCTGAGCATATTGAATAAACTTAATTGTATTTTTAGTTTTTTTTCCAGATTTTTAAATCGAGTTTGTTTTCTTATCTAACTTTAAAAATTTAATCATGAAACATATAATATTAATAATAATTAATAATATTTTCTGATACTGATACTGTGATTTATCTTTAATTTGAGCCAAAGATCAAGTAATTTGCTTGATTACAATCGGAGGTATGATTGATCGAAGGGTGAGGAACGCGCGATTCTTGGGACATTTCAAAAATTAATATCTGCCAAAATAAATTTTTTGTTATAAAACGAAGAAACACGGGTTAAATATATTTTGTTCCAAAACACCAAAAAACATTTTCAAGAAAATCTGAGATATTAAGGTCAATTTTTACCATATTTTGTGCGATTTGACGTGGAATGACTCATTTACCTCCCTCTACCAACCTGCACATCATCTGAGAAGTATTTCACTAATAGTTATGATGTAGAGTTGTGAATGAATGCATGAAATTGTTGTGTTCTTTTGATTGTCAACACTACTTCATGCCAGCTTTTTAAAAACATTTCTGAAGCAGCATAATCTTCTTGAGTGGAAAAGGCAAAATCTATTATTGCTAGGTTATTTACTGCCCACTCAAATAGATCTTGTAGGGTTTGGATCTGGTTATGGTATGGCCCTTGCAAACTTGCATGAGCTGCCAGTCTCTTAATGGAACCTGCTACTCCATCACAAGGCCCTTTCCCATGTGCTGTGGCTAAAAAATGCCACTTAACTTTAATGTTGAGGTCTTCCTCATGAAGGCAAAGGTTCAGAAAGGTTTTCTTATTTTTGTACTGAGCTGCAGAACTGTCTGAAAAATAGTAAATCTTCTTTGGAAGCTTTTGGAATTTATTTGTTAGATATGAAATTATAATGCTTTTCAAATGGGAAGGAGTTTGTCCTTAAGCGTCTCCAGGCCGGTAACCAATTGGAGTCCTGCTGTGCTGTCATATTGCTTTCCCCTTAAGTGGGGTTTAACGTGTGCCAAGAAATATGAAGAGTGGGGTTAATGAGCTTGCAACCCTGTGCATGTAAATGTATCTCATTGGCTCCAGATCAGAACTCTTCCCATTTGAAAAACACAATAGTAAACAGCAATTATTGTACTGTGCTCTAGGTAACCAGAAACAATGGGTGGTATAAATTAAAGCAAGCAATAGCTTTTTCTCACTAATTCGGAGCAAGAGGTTGGTTCCTTCTGCTCCATCTCCTTGCAAGCTAAAGCTTCCAGACCTTGACCGCGGAGCTATTGCTCGCGAAATGGTATAAATAAAAACCTGGTTTCCTCACTCCTATGAAGCTTTTGCTGGCTTTTTCTGAGGTAGCTATGTAGGTACCTCAGCTTGCTCATTCAGTTAGTACCACGGCCAGGATTTCCTGCTCCCACTGTTTTAAAACAACTGGCTTATTGCCAATTAGTTTCAAATCACTTTTGAACTTCATTCTTGTTTTTAAGTTGCTTTTTTCTTTTAGTATTTGCATCTCGCTGATGTATGTTTTAAACTCCTCCTCCAATTGTTGCTTTACTGTAGCTACTGCTAAACTTTTGCACTTACTTTCTGACATTTGTGCTTTTAATAGAATGTCCTGATTTTCCTTCAATAGATGAACAAAACGCCTCATAAATACACTGCTTTCTTCAACCATGGTGACTGAAACACATACATGTTGTAAAATATAAACTCTAGTCTTGGAGATATTTGCTGCTATATCAGCTCCAATGATACAAAGACATTTTTCTGAGGTGTTGTGATCTTGCCTGGTTAGAATGCGAGTGATGTCATAGTGATCCACTTTGATTACCGGAAACCTGATGATGGAATCAAAACATATACGAACGTGCTTATACAAACATGCAACACGTATGAAGAGCATAATGCTCGTACAAATCAAGGTCGAATTATACGTATAAAATAAGCTTATATGAAACTCTTTCACAAAGTAGGTATAGCTTTAATTCAGATAACACTTTTAAGATCTTAGAATTGCCTATTTTGATGTTCCATGAATTGTAATTGCCCAGTTCTAGAGCAGATCAACAGAACACTAGTAAAAGTAATCTTTCAGTATATCACTTGTAATAGACGCAGATCATCAAATTATGTGAATCTAGGTTTAAATTTATAAAAAGGATAATCGCCATGTGTTGGAAGTACGGATAAATCCCAATTACTGTTTCATTTATCCCTGCCCCCCCCCCCCCCCCCCCAAAAAGGAAATTGACATAAACTGTGTGCTTTAATTAGATACACATTTTTTGTGTAGTAAGACTTCGTCTATCTCCTACAGTTTATCAGTTATGCAAATGTGATTCAGAATGAAAAGAACTTCACAGGTTATTCCCCCAAAATTAAAGGTATACCTATATTTCAATTATCATGTAAATATCTTAATATATTCCATTTTAATCAAAATATGAGTACAGTGACCATTTTTGAGAAAATTAAAAATTAGGAATGTTTATCCATGTAAAAGTTAGTTTTAGATGGAGGGTTTCCATAAAGTCGCACTCTTGGAGATTACTGAACTTCAATACGAAATTTGGTTTTTATAGGTGCCTTTTGATGTTCACACTTACACACATACAGGCACGCACACCTAGGGCTCTCTCTCTCTATCTCTCTCTCGCTCTCCATTCAGAAAGGCTCAGAAGCTGTATTTCTGCTTTAATCTCGATATCGAATTATTGGGCGGAATGCAATAATTCCTCTACTATACGTTTAGTGGTTGAGGAACTAAAAAATTACACAATATGTAGGGACTTGGATGCAGATATAAACAATTATAATCACATTTAGAGAGAAAATGTAGACTTGCTTCCGCAGCAATTGCTTCCAGAGGGAAATGAAACACGAAGGGGACCTTTTAACAATCTGTATACATCCTAAGGTGTCATCTTTCCTGCGTACGATAACGTTAAACAAAATGTGAATGAGGTAATAGTGATCCGCTCTCATTACCGACGATAATGTAATCAAAGCGATACATAGAGTGGAATATTATGCAAATCAAAACCGGGTTATAACTGAAGACTTTCATATAAAACCGACCCTAAATTGAAATTTCCACGAAATGAAACTTCTTCATCCGGTATAGCTTTAATTTATGATAAAGTCTTATATAATCTTGGAATTAGTCCCCACACACTCACTCTTGGAATTAGTTATTCATATTTTATATGTATAGATGTAAAAGATATCAGTATAACGGTGCAAACACACAAGTACAAATTATCTACTTCCATATATCAGTTGATACATACTGTAAAATTAAGAAAATCACTGATGGAATTTAGAAAGTGTATGAACGTTATCGGTGGAATGCCAGGCGAATCTTAATTTCTATTTAATTTGCCAAATCTTTACTTACATTTTCGTTCTTTAAAATCAGTATCTCTATCAGGTTTAACATGAATAAGTATATGGATATTTAAATGCAGCAAATATTTAAATCCCCTCCAGACAAGTAAAAGGTGTGTTTGTTTACATCGCGTGGTGAAGGTCACGGAGCTAAAGCTTTGTGTTGAAAGCAAGAGCTGGCGGAAGAGGGGAAGTTTTTATTTATACCAAATCATGACCTTATGCTTATTCTCAACTTGCTTACCAGCTTCAGCTCACAAGCACTAGCTAGTTTTTATTTATACCACCCAATAACAAAGCTCACATACTCAGCTTTGTCTTCCTGTTTGTAATATGTAACAAAAGGATGTACAGTAAACCTGTTGGCTTGTCCATTGGCAACTCTAAGCTTCATCCTGTAGAACTATACCATAATTTTCTGAAAAGTCACACGTAACAACAAATTCTGATTCATTAAGGTTTTCTTTTGTGGAGTTAAGGAGTGCTCTTTGTTGCTTAGCAAAGAAGCCATGCCGAACCAAAGAGGACATCTTACTAAAGAATAAATCTATAAATTCCTCTGAAGTTTTCTGTATGATTTCCACGTTACAGCAATCAACTGCCACCTACTGGCGCAATAAACTTGTTCAATTAAATGTTCATCAAGAGAATCTTGTAAAATTTTACATATTACAGTTTCTCCTGGGCAATATTCATAATTTCATTGACCTGCGAATTTAACTTTTTTTCTGCAGCATGGTTTTTTTTAGCTCTCTAAACGTAATTTTGGTACGCTGAGTTCAAATCTCTTTCCATTTTTTCATACCATCTACCATTTTTTTGCCATGCAGCAAGGAAATATGTAACATTAAAGTTTGTTTCTGGTTTTTAAGCACAATTTAAAATGTGTGAAATCATTCAAGCAAAGAAACAATATCAATTCCAAAGATGCAACAGTGTACACTGAACTATAAAATTTCAAACACTCCTTATGAGTTATTTTCTCCTCCGCTTTGCTGTAAACGAACGCTGAGTTTACTTGCGTTTGTCGTCCTAATGAGTGCAGAAAATGCAATTTTAAGCTCGTATTGCATTCGAGTACCTTTAATTTTTTAGCATAGTTTTAACAATTGTGTTTCTACTTGTAATATTCATTTGGGGAATGTTGAAGATGAAATATAACACAATGTTAACGCTATCTTCTTGTTCCCCCTATCTGCTATGATTGTCCTGCTGCCATCTGGTGTTAGGGGTGCAGAGCTTTAACACTCCATTTAAAGCTGGGATTTCCAACTTATTCACTTTATTGTTGTTTTTGATTGTGTAAATTTTTTTCCAAATGTGCAGTTCTATTGGTGAATTTAGAGATTTTAACAATTTTATATTGAGGCCAATGTTGTGGTTTTCATTCCAAAAGTGGTGTGCCTCAGCACAATTTTCCATTTGTTTTAATTTGATGTTCCTCTGATGTTCGTTTAGTCTGATATCCAAATTTCTTTTTGTTTCTCCTATATAGCTTTTTTCGCAACTATTGCAGTTGATTTGGTAAATTCCAGATTTTAGGCTGTAAGGGATGGTATTGTGAAGTGGTTTGTTCAGCAGGTTTTTTAAACTGTATTTGTTTTGTGGTGCCAGTTTTATGTTTAGCTTTTTGAAGATTCTTTCAAGGTTCCTGAAGGCCCAGGGGTGGTATGTGAATTTTCTAAATTTCCAGCTGTTGTTTGTGAGTGGTATTAACGTAGTGGTTTGCGAAATTATCTTGAGCTTTTCTGCATTTTTTCACATGTTCCTAGTGGTGGCTGCATTGAATCCATTTAGTACTGCTGTTTCTTGTATATGATGATGCTCTTTCAGAAATTCCTCTTTACTTAAAGGGACATTATGTAATCAGTGAATTAAGCCTCTAAATACAGCTAGTTGGTGTGAATTTGGGTTGCAACTATTTTTCTTTATGTAATTATCCACATGTGTGGGCTTTCTATATCTTCCAAATTTTATACCATCTATATCCAGTAATTTTGAGGTCCAGGAAAGGTAATGTATTGTTGCCTTCTATTTCAATTGTAAACTTTATATGGTTGTCCGGTAGGTTTAGTAATTTTAGAGTGTCTTCTTTTAGTTTCTGGGAGATTATGGCAAAGATGATATCTATGTATCTTCTCCAAAACTTGAACATATGTGGAAATCAAATTTATTATGTGAGTTTCGAAAAAGCTCATGTACACTGCTGAAAACAGTGACAGTGGGCTCCCCATTGTTAAACCTTGGAATTGTCTGTAGAATTTGTCAAATGTGAAGTAATTATTCTTTATGCAAATTTCCGTAAGGTTAATGATGTCACTTATTTCTGTGGGGTCTATTGTAGTCTGGGTCAACCATCTCCTAATGAGTGTAGGTATTTTTTCCACTGGGATGCTGGTAAAAAGAGATTTAATGTCGAAAGAAACCATTATGTGGCATTCAGGGATATTGTGGTATGTAGGGCAAAAAAACAAACCAAAAAAACAATCTACTTTTGCGAAACCTGCATTTTCAAGCCGTCTCTTCATCCAGTTGTGTGTTATAAAATATATCATACAGAAGAACATTTCTAAATGAAAGCACGCACTTCCTTGAACATTATCTATTATTCATATCTTTCCCTGTGTAAATAGTATTGAGATAAACAAGTTGCTATGAAAATCATATACACATTTTAGATACTCTGCCCTAGCTAGGTGAAACTGCACATTTCTATCAAAATGTTTATAATTAATTATCATCATTACCGTTATTATTACGAATGAAAGTATTAAATATCAGAATGTGATACTATTTAGTTCCTGAAGCACTGTTGGTTCATTTGTGAATACCTATATGTACGAACTACACTGTACAAAATGGAGAAGTGCTACTTATGCCATTTTTGTAACAACATTTTTACGCGGATCAACAAAACTTCACTCCTGGAGGACAATAATGCTTCAATACAACAAAAACCAAGGTATACTATGTGTTTTAGTACATTTGAGCATTCTAAAGTAAGAACAAATTAGAAACTAAAAACTTCACTTATCTTAGTAATGTTGATATTCTTTTGCTAACCCTGGGGTTTCAAGCTATGTCCAGCTCATTCTAAAAGCCATATAAACAAACTCGTTGCCAAGCTACAATCTTTTATTTTTTCTGAAAAACAATTATTCTTATTCAATTTTTATTTACCAATCTCTGAAAACAAAAATTTATAAATACAATCTATAGATGGTAATTTGAAGTTCATGACACGGTTCCTGTTTTTTAAAATAAAAATTTTTTCCCAAACCATTAAATCTATCGGATTACTTAATTGTTTTAGTAATTTAACCTCTGGATTAATTTCATGATTAAATGACCAAAAATGATCTGCCACAGCTGATTTATCAGTTTGTTTATATTTAATATTTCTAAAATGTTCTTTTATTCTGGTTTCTAGATGACGTTTAGTTTTACCAATATAAACTTTATCAAAATCTGAACAGCTAAATTGATAAATGCCAGATTTTTTATAATTTGGTATTTTATCTTTTTTTGAAAAATTAAGTAAATTTTGTATATTAAATTTATTTTGAGGGACCAAATTTATTCCATATTCTTTAAAAATCCTTGTAAATTTTTTATTAGCCCATGGATGGTAAGTAAACTTTTTAAAAATACAATTATCTTTTATTTTTTTAAGGGTTGAAACTTCTTTGACAGCTTTTTGATACTTAAATTCCCCTATCCTTTTATGTATAAAATCTGTATTAAAACCATTAATTACTGCAGTGTTAATAATATGTTTATATTCTATGTCAAATTCATCTTTATTAAGGGGTATATTTATTAATCTATAAATTAGTATAAATTACTTCCTTTTCTTTCAATGATTTACTAAAGCCGACAAAGGCAACAAAATTGTAATTTTAGATCAATCTGATTATATTAATAGAGTAGAACTTTTGCTTGAAAGTAAAGATTATTTAAAAATTGATAATGATCCTTAAAAAACATGTATTTCAACTTTTAATAAAACTCTCAACGAATTGAAAATGATACCTAAAAAAGAAAAAAGTATTTTAAAAGTCAATAATCCTGTTTTACCCAGGTTATATGCACTTCCAAAAATACATAAACCAGGAAATAAAATGAGACCCATTATAAATTCAATAAATTCACCTACATATAATTTAGCTAAATGGTTAACAAAAAAATTTAGTAATTTTGAAACATCTGAGAGTTTAAGTATTAAAAATTCTTTTGAACTAGTAAAAAAGATTAATAACCTAATATTATCTGATGATAAACTCGTTTCTTTTGATTTAATTGCTTTATTTCCTAGCATTCCTAGAAAAAAGCTTTTGATTTTTTTAAAAAAATGGTTAAATTCTTTAGAATTAGACAATGACTTAATAGATGATTTTGTAAAACTTACAAATCTTTGTTTAGATCAAAATTTCTTTAGTTTTAATGGTAATTTTTTTTCAACAAACTTCTGGCTTGGCAATGGGTAGTCCACTTTCGCCATTTCTTGCTAATCTTTTCATGAGTTTTTTGAAACTCAAATTACAAAATCATTCCCTCTAATTTTTAAAATATGGTATAGATATGTGGATGACATTTTTGCTGTTGTCCCTAAAAAACAGATAAATGATGCTTTAAAACTTTTAAATTCACAAGATAAAGCTATACAATTCACTTTGGAAACTGAGAATAATGGATTCCTTTCATTTCTGGACTTAAAAATTAAAAGACATAACAATAAATTGAAATTTGGTATTTACAGAAAATCTACTCACACTGATAATTACATAAAATATAAAAGTTTTAATCCTTTTGCACATAAATTTGCTGTTTTTAATAGTTTAATTTATAGGTTAATAAATATACCCCTTAATAAAGATGAATTTGACATAGAATATAAACACATTATTAACACTGCAGTAATTAATGGTTTTAATACAGATTTTATACATAAAAGGATAGAGGAATTTAAGTATCAAAAAGCTGTCAAAGAAGTTTCAACCCTTAAAAAAATAAAAGATAATTGTACTTTTAAAAAGTTTACTTACCATCCGTGGGCTAATAAAAAATTTACAAGGATTTTTAAAGAATATGGAATAAATTTGGTCCCTCAAAATAAATTTAATATACAAAATTTACTTAATTTTTCAAAAAAAGATAAAATACCAAATTATAAAAAATCTGGCATTTATCAATTTAGCTGTTTAGATTGTGATAAAGTTTATATTGGAAAAACTAAACGTCATCTAGAAACCAGAATAAAAGAACATTTTAGAAATATTAAATATAAACAAACTGATAAATCAGCTGTGGCAGATCATTTTTGGTCATTGAATCATGAAATTAATTCAGAAGTTAAATTATTAAAGCAATTAAGTAATCCTATAGATTTAATGGTTTGGGAAAAAAATTTTATTTTAAAAAACAGGAACCGTGTCATGAACTTCGAATTACCATCTATAGATTGTATTTATAAATTTTTGTTTTCAGAGATTGGTAAATAAAAATTGAATAAGAGTAATTGTTTTTCAGGAAAAAATAAAAGATTGTAGCTTGGCAATGAATTTGTTTATATGGCTTTGAGAATGAGCTGGACACAGCTTGAAACCCAGGGTCAGCAAATAATACTAAGATAAGTGAAGTTTTTAGTTTCTAATTTGTTCTTACTTTAGAATCTTGTTGCTTCACTGTTAATAGCTTCAATTTTTCCTTATTTAACATTTGAGCATGTTTATATAGTTTTAACTGTAATTAATAGTTTCATATTTTAGCAAAATTGCCTTCAGCTCAGAGCCATAAAACACGTCTGCTCGGGAAGGGTTAATTTTATTTCAAAATAGGCCAGATATAAACTCTTGATAAATGTGGTAATGTTTCTTTTCTGTTACTTTATCACATAACATCTACAGACATAACAGAAATTGTTAGGATGGTTCACACGCCCCTCCTAGATGTACCACTCGAGCTTGCCATTTTTTTCACAACACAACATGATTTCAAAAGAGACCAGCTGAGAAGTTTAAAACTGGACTGCAGATTCCAAGATAGGTTCCCATTTATATATTATGCAGTAAATGTTTATGAGGCAAGTTCAACATCACCTGTATTACAGAGGTAGACGTTAGTACAATATGTCATATGATTTAGCATGTTTGCATGTTTTAATCAACCGTGCTGTAAGTCGAATATGCAGTAATGTTGATACTAGCGTACTGAACTTACAATTTTGTGTGAATCAGAACTGTTCAAAATCTGTACGTGATATACAAAAACTATTATTATTTTTGAAATCAGAGCATCCAAATTGACCATAATGATGTAAAATATTCCGTGCCGCAAATTCTTTGCAGGCTGGTGTTTCCCTTGTTACAATCAATTGATGATGGGTTCAAAGCATTTTCGCAATCCATTGCTTGTAATTGTTTAAGCTGCCATTCGTTACCATATTTAGTTTGGCATTTTCTATCATTAATGTTATGTTTTGGTGAGTTGTGCATACACAGAGTATGTGTAACTCTGTCTAGCTAACACACAATGTTTTGGTCTCAACTCAGCAAATTTACTGAAACCCTTTTTACTTTCTCTACTGGCAAGTAGGGAAAGTATTGTATTCCACCCAAAAATTCGATGTCGACATTTCACCGAAAATATATGTTTTGAGGCCCCCTGAATCCAAAAAAAGCATTTTTAGAAAAAGGTCTGTGTGTGTATCTGTGTGTCAGTCTGTCAGTCTGTGGACAGCATAACTCAAAAACGAAAATTAGGTTAAAAACCAAAGTTGGTATTTAAGTTTAATGTCGTTCAAGGATGTGACACGGAGATTTTGAAGAAAATAGCCCCACCCTAAACTACCCTTTACGTGGAAAATTTTTCAAAAAACTTTGATTTTCTTGAAAATGGCTCTAATAATTTTGATTAAAATGCCATATGTTTGAGATATTTTTATGACAAATGAAATGTATATCTTGAATTTTCTGGCTATAGCCCCTGTAGTCGTATTTACCCTGGACGACTTTTGCATAACTCGTAAACCGTTAGAGATAGACCAAATCATACTACACAAAAACTGTAGATCTTGGTAAAATACACAATTTATGCCTCAATAAATTTTCTTGTAGGGTGAACCATTTCGGAGATATTCCTTGTTATATGTGTGAGTTTCGGAAAACTTAGAACTTTAGCAAAATGCAACAACATTGTTCATTTTTTTATACGTTAATCGTGCAAAGAGAACGGAATCTCAAAGGTCAAAAAAGATTTGACTGTCGCACAAAGCCTTCTGTATTCTATCTCTCTTGCACCTATCTCTCTTGCACCTACAAGGACATAAGCAATAAGATAATTTGTACGAATGTTTATCTTAACTAACATGGAAATATAGGAATAAGAGTTTGTTAGAATGGTTAGTACAAGAGTAGAGAAACTCATGTGAGTGCAACACATCAGATTTTTATGTTAGGAGTTGTCTTTAAAATGTTTGTAAGCTTCTTTAAGGTTACATAAAATAAGTCTTTTTGATATTTTTGTTTTACTTCCATATGGTTCTGTGACCATCACACAATCTTTAATAGCTGGCATTGCCTGGCTAACTTCATTTTCATAAAGTGAATGTACAGTTTTCACAGTTTCTATTGATAAACATTTCCCTGGTTTTGGGTTTGGACCTTCCATAGGGCCTTTTTCTTTTAACATTTTTTGGATTACCAAACAATGTAACCAGAAGCATTAAATTTGCTCATTATCTTCCTGATACTCCAATTTTCAGGTAACCTATAGTTATAGGCCCAATGTTCAATATTTTTGTTTTACCAATTAATAGGCTACTAGTTTAAATTGTACAAAATTAAAGTAAGCAATCAATTTAATTTAATTATAGAATATGCTGATTGGTTTTGTTTTAAGATGATATTTTGATATTCCTGATATTTTTTGTTAGCTTCGTGTATATTTTAATTAAATTCCTATGTGTTAAAAATAGGTTTGGTGAAATCAGGGCTATTACTGAAAAACAAGAGTTAGGAATATTTTTTTAACCATGAAGCCATTGTCATTCCAGATTTATATTTTGCCCTGTGATTTACAACAATACAAAGTATTTATGGAAATATTTTTAAAATTTTAAATTATGTATTTTTTGGAAAAAATTTAAATCAAAATTTTAATTTGTATTTTGAATAAATCTCTTAATTAGAACCTATGTTATGTTGTATATCACTGGAAAGAGCATAAAGAATGCTGAAAACTGACACCTTTTCGAGCTATGTAGCTCAATTAGGGCAGCTCCTAGAATGATTTGAAAACTGCCTGTTCACACCTTTTTAGCTAGTTTTTCAAAATTTGAGAGGTAGAACTGGAACTTAAAAATTCAATGCCACAACTGGGATTTGAACCACAGACCTTCCGCTTACCGGGCGGATGCTCTACCACTGAGCTATTGTGACAAATTGCCAGAATGGCACTAAATTCTCAAACCAGTTCATATTTCTCCTGTTGGCATAAATAAATAATAGTTTTTCAAAATTTTACAGAGCAATATTTCAGAAACGGTTTGAGATAAAAAAAAATTGAAATTTGATATTTTCCTTAGTCTCAGCACCCACTATGAGTACACCAAATTTTTAGCAAACTCTAAAATGGTGAGGTAAAATTTTTATTCTAAGTGTGCTGATTTCAGAGCCATCAGTTTTAATGATCTCTTCATTGCTTTTTCTTTTCATATTCTTTGTTGCTAAGTCCTTTGAGTACATGCTATTTAAAAGTTTACATACTAATTTCACACTACAATCCCAGGATGCTGACAGCACCAACTGTTCTTGTCTGGTTTGACTCCAGTCAACTGAGTACACTTCTTTTTTGTGTTCCCGGAATGTCTGCGGAGGAAGCTGCAAAATTAAAAACACAGTCTTCAATTCTTTTTAACAGCACCTAGCATACATTATATCCCTAAAAATGTAGTCAAAATGGTGAAATTAACATAAAAATAACTAAACTATTGCTATTATCTCAGTAGACTGAAAGAAACAGGTCTTAGCTGACAAAGGAAAATATGAACCTAATGTATCATTCAGTTTCGTTCTGGTTTTTCATGAAACAAAGTAATGCTCTGCATTAAAAATTCAACTTACTTCTAGTATCAGTTAGCCTAACAGCAACTACTGCCTACTTCCTTACATATCTTATACCATATATGGATGTGGAACACAAAGGATTGATGCTCCCTCATTAACTTCATTGCCCACCTACTGTTGCAAAGCTGTTGCAGCTGTTTATGTTCTATCATTGTCAGCATAAACGCTGTGAAGCTTGAATCAGATGTGCAATAAACAGCTCAGTAAGATGTACATTCAATAGATGATTGCAATAATGGACGTGTACCACTTCATTTACGGAAATGTGAGCCATTTGTGCAAACATCTTTTCCTGACATCCGCAAAGAGTAGCACACAGGATTTGGTGAAAAAGTGTCAGTTGTAAATGCAAAAAGGAATCCTGCCTTTTCCATTCATACACCTGCTACAATTGTGGATATTTAAGCACAAATGATCCAAAGTGCTACAAAGTCAACAGATAAATTGTCACAACAGTTGAAGGTTCTGCATAGTTGTTGTTGTTGTAGTGTTTAACGCCCGCTTTTACTACTACGGCACCGCAGGCGGTGACACTGATGATACATGGAATGAAGATGGAGCACCGGCGGAATGAGATGGCGGGGGAAACCGGAGCACCCGGAGAAAACCCGCCCTGACGCCGCTTCATCCACCACGAATACCACATGCGGGTCCCTGGGATCGAACCCGGGCCGCCTAGGTGGTAGGCGAGCGCGCTAACCGCTCGGCCACGGCGCCGCCGTTCTGCATAGGTATTTTACACAATATACAGTTGAAGCCATACAAAAACTGAGAGAGGAAGACAAAGCAAAACAGGTGAATTGCTGCACATGGCTACTTCAAAGAATTGTGAGCAGTTATTATTTATTTATACCAACAAACTTACTGTTGGTGAAATTGTCTCTGATGAGAGACTGCCTATGAGGTATACTGGGAGAAATATGAACTGATTGGAGAATTCAATGTCATTCTGGCTGGCTTTCACAGTAGCTTAATGGTTAGAGTACCTGCCTCATAAGTGGAGGGTCTGTGGTTCACATCCCAGCTGTTGCACTGAATTTTTCAGTTCCAATTCTACCTCTCAAATTGTGAGTCGATTGTTGGATGCTCTGCTGTATTTTCTGAATAATGAAGCATACATAGTTCAGTGGTGGCTCATGACCTTAACTAAAGGTAAAGCTCTAATCACATAAAATCACGCGCAACATACCTATTTCTTATATTTTAAGTTGATTCTTTTGTCCTTTCTGTTGGTGTATTTCTCAGTTATGTCATCATGAAAAGGCTGCCTCCTCTCTAGGTCATTCAGCAAGTCCTTGTGGATGGAGATGTTGGGTAGAAATGTTAGTCTTTCCTGGGTCATAGAACTCTGCAAATAAGTCTTTATGCGGTTGAGAGCAGAAAAGCTTCTCTCCACTGAAATGCTCATTGACAGCAGTGCTACGACGAGCAAAAAAAGTTTGTACACCTGTCAATATATGTTACTGTTTTCTTTGACCAACTTCAATGTTTGTGTAATGGGAACAGTATACTGCTATTCTTCATTTAAATAAAAAATCTCAAGTTCCATTTTCAAACGACTTATTTTCAATAAATTTGGATATGTTTCCCATAGAGAAGTGAGGGCAAGCATGGGGAAAACAGCTGAATGCTACAGGAACCTCGAAGAATCAGTAAGAGCACAAAACGGAAGTTTTCCAAGGTCTTGGAATCTAATGGTGATTGTGCCAAGATCAAATCCAGTATTTCAAAACATAACGATTTGTGCTTCTGTAAAAGTTCATCTTGGGACAGTTAAGCATATTTTCGTCCTGAGAATTCCTCCCTTTGTTTAGCTGTTTCAAAAAAAATTATGAAAACTTTATCAGTTCTTTTTCTTTGATGTATAACTGTTTTCTATTTGCTTCTGACAGAAAACTATGTCAAGAGAATGTTTTTGAAGAATATCAAACAGAAGACTAGTATCCAGAAAGATCTCATTATTTAAACAATGACCAAAAATGCAAATTCAAAATCATTCAGATTATTTAGAAAACCATTCGAAAGTTGAACTGCTGTCTGGTTAGACTAAAAATCTTCTGCTATCCCCTGAAAAACCTTACTGAGATCCTTCCAGTTTTCTTCAGCCACTTTAAGCAATTCTGAGTATGAACTCCATTGGGTGCTTGTGGCAGTGGGTACACACTGCCATAAAAGGATCTCTAGAGCATAGCTTCACTTGGCAGAGCTATGAAAAAATGAAGGGATTCTAGCAATATCAGCAAAAACGATACAGCACTGAGAAATTTCATTCATTGTGCTTTGTATAACTAAATTCAGCCTATGGGCTAAACAATGAACAAAGACCGTCTGAGGTGAAAATCCTTTACCTTTTTTCTTTTTGCAAACCATTTAAATGTCCAGACATGACACTGGCGCCATCATAGCACTGTCCTATAAACTTTGACAGCTTTGACATATGGTCCAAACACAGAATTAAGCAAGACAAACAATGCTTCCGATATTCTACCATGAATGACATAAAAAAAAAAGCTCAAAAAGTATTCAACTAGTTCGACTGCTGGTCTGACAATTATGGAACACTGAGATTTTGTGTGATATCTGTAGTATCATCAATAGGGCTCGGAAGTTCATCCCCTGAAATATGCATGCAAATATGCTCTTAAAAACTTGAAAATATGCCAAGAAATATGCACTATTTAATTTAAAAATTAATGTCCCTTTGCAGTAGACAAGGCGAGTTAGTATAAGTAATCAATAAAATTACCTTATTCCTTTGAGGTTGAAGCAGAAGTGGTCCCGCGCTAGCATTAAATGCTACATTGCAGCTCGCATCCAACACTTTGCACAAATTTTCAACTGTAAAACATTGTCTGTTGTCTCGCAAAACACTTTTGTAACGTGAAAAAACTTCTCTCTACGTCACAAGATGCTATCGGGGATATTTCATGATGTTAGCTACTTCACAGATAGTCAAATCTCTTGGTGTGACAGAAGGTTTTCTTTTGAGGATGTCTCAAATATCGCAGACCTGTTTATAACCAGAATTTTTATGAAATTACATAATTCACTTTCTCTTTCACTTTTTGTCCTATGCTACCACGAACTGAACTTATATCACATATCGTTTAACAAACATTCTCTTTGTACTGGACACAAATGTATCTACCAATGGGAAAGAATCACGTACTGTCTCAGAAATGCGATGAAGAGCGTGCCAAGCAGGTTCTATGAATTAAGTTAGGAAAAATACTTTTCAGAGTTTGCCCTGATTTTACCATATAAGGGGCCTGCATGAGTAACAAATAAAAGTAACCGGTCGTATTTGATTCCACATGGCCATAGTAATTCCAAAGAGTCCATCACAAACTGGGTCACAGTTACATTGTCAGTGGCTGACAATTTGCATACATTAAGAAGATAAGGTGTGGACTTTAGTTCATTATTTAAAGCACCCACGATTATATTAGCAATAGAACGGTGCTCAGAATCAGGGGTTTCATCAACAGACAACCACACAAACTAATCCACTAATTCATTTCATATATTTGACAATACGTTATTGTAACAATGTCCTACATAAGTCTTACGCAGTGTACTTTCTTCAGGCACATGTTGTCGAGTGTACTTGGCAAGAAAGTTTTTAAATGTTGCATTATTAATTTTGAACAAGGAAATATCAGCAGCTTCACAACACTGTTACGTTTGAAGACCACGACACAACACTGGTGGGCAGGTAAGCATTGCCATAATCATGCTGCTCAAAAGCGTTGACCTGCACTTTATCTTTGTTAATATACACCTCTCAGATAACGCACTGATTATTCTCTACGCACACACATATAATGAAAGGATGGAAACAGAGGATTCACTGCATGACAACATGGCTCAGCATTAGTTCTCGTCACCTGGCGAGTTGCATAATAATATGCAATACTACCAATATAAACATATTATACAGATGGAAAAAATAATAAAAAACTATAAAAATAATTAAAATATGCAATATAGGAGCTATAATATTGAAATCTTCGTGAGTTGTATCATCATGTGCAATACTATTAATTTGTAAAATACTATCCAGATGGAAAACAATCAAAAATCAAGAAAATATGCAGTTATATGCACCATAAAATCATGTCCAAATAACTGCAAATTCCATAATTCGTGCACCTAATATAAAAGCATACATTTTTAACCCCTATGAAAAAACATGCAAATGCATGAACTTCCTAGCCCTAATCATCAATATGAAGTGAAAAAAAGTTGCTGCATATTTCCAACTTGATATAATCATCAGTGTACTCCGAAATACAGTCAATAATCTCGTTCTGTGCTGTTTTTGAATCCCCAGTGAAGATGCTTTTCATTTTATTATAATGAGTCTGAATCTCTAATGAACTTGTCAAAATTAATTGAGACAAAAGTTTTTTGAAATTTCCCGTTAGATAAAGATGAGGCTGCCCCTGTAACACAGTGGTAGTGCACCTGCCTATGGCACAAGGGACCCGGGATCAATCCCTAGTACCAGCATGGGATTTTTTCCCTGCTGGGAGGTGTGGTCCAGGGTGCACTCAGCCTCCTTAGGTCCCTGAGGGTCAAACTGTGGAGCTACTTGAATAAAGAAGTAGTGGCCACAGGTCGTGAAGACCGCATAACCGACCGGGAGGTATCAGAGTGCTGACCACATACCACCCTCCAGTACTGCAGCCCACTCATGATGCCTGTGGTAGGCAGAGGTGGGGGAGACAGTGGGTAGGCAGTAGGCCTTGGCCCGGATAGGCTGTTGTGCTGTGGGGTTAGTTAGGTTACATGAAGATGAGCTTTCATCATGGCCATGAAAAGCAAGCTCTTGTCTGGCCAAATACATTGCTGCATTAATTACAACCTTAAAAACTAATCAGTTCAGTCTTACATTTTCATCGTACTGAGCAATATATAACCCATTGTTTTCCTTCAAAGCATCAGCAATGGTATTTTGATTCTTTTCAAGTTGCTTCAATTGGAGCATGCACTTGAGATGTTCAGCAGAGTCTAAATGTTTTTGTAATGACCAATTGATGTTTAAAATGTCACAAAAACCAACACTGTTCCACACTGTCTTTTTTACACCAAATAATAAGCAAGGCCAACAAAACAGTTGTTCTACATAATTACTACAGCATAGCCACTTATATTCACTGTACCATGAACCTTTAAAATGCTTTTTGTAACATTTTGCAACTTTTTGTTCCACTTTTTGTACCGATAAATTAAGAATAGGAATTGGTATTCTTGTTTAATAGCACATCCTTTTAATCACAATCAGTCCACCGTGAAAATGGTGTGTGTAATATACTACACACTATATTATTTTGCGGATTCATTTCTCCACTAACTTTAACTATCTATGAATGAATGAATGAATGAATTATTTATTTATTTATGCTCAAAACAATACTATTAAACCAACTTACAACAAAATAAATACATCAAAAACATATCTACAATAACCTTACTTTCAATTTTACAATATTTTTCCTATGTTGTGAGTTGCTAATTTTATTCTTTGGCCCACCAAGCATTTTCTCATTCCTCTTAATCTATGTATACATAATCTAGTCCATGCCCAACCATCTCTTCCTGCCCTGTTACATACATCCACATACTGCTCTCTACCCTACTTCTCCTTTAGTTGACTATATAATGCTAAAGTTTTCTTTTCTCTAAGACTTTGAAATAATCCCTGTCCCCTATATCCCCCACCCTCTTCCTTACCTCTTTCCAAAAACCACTAGCCAATTGCTCCCTCTCCTCCCATAGATTCCCCATTCCAATTTCCTGTAGAGTTCCCATCAATCCCTGAACCCGAATCACATTAGGGGTTCTTTCCTGCCTTATTAACCTCTTCAGGGATATGGACGTGAAATCACGTCCATTTAAAATGACGGACGAGCGATATGGACCTGTATACACGTCCTGTGTGTTTGTGCATTTAACCCTTATTTATCCACTATCTAACTCAACTTATTTTAATTTTCCCCCGTTATGAAACATTTAATTAAATTCTATATGCTTTACTGGCTTACCTTTATATGTTCCTTCTGCAGTGATATGCCTCAAAACAGGGATAAACACACAAGGGCACATCTCCACATTCGCCACAGATCATCCCAGTTTCCTTACGGATTCCCTTCTTGCGGCACACGAAACACCTTCGAGATGGGCGGGACTTCTTTGCTGTTGACGGTATCCTTTTAGGATAATGTTTTCCTTGAAGTCTGAGGGGTGCAGGGGTTTTGGATTTTCTACCCCCAGTATGAAGAGGCCTCTCAACCTGGTATTGTTCAATTAGGCTGCGAGCTATTGATAGTCGAAAGTCCAGGTAGGTCATTGTCTTGTGTGGGTTTAGAGCTCTCCAAATTACCAAACAATTGTATATGGTTATATCCAGCTGGTGCAAAAATACCTTTTTATACCATTTCACTGTTTTTCGTAAAGAGGGATATGCTTGCAATACCTGATCTACTAGATCGACACCGCCCATGTGCATATTGTATTCCTGGATAACGTCAGGCTTGAAAATGCACATTTTGGTATGGGCATCTGTTTTTCCAGTGCCAATCATCAAAACCTTAGAGCTGCAATTGGATAATGCCATAACTACCCTCCTGTCCTGCCAGGCAAGGTAGGTCAAAGGTGGGAGCTGACGCACCTCCATTTCTCCTCTCCTTAGAGCCTTCGTATTCACATCTTTTGGCAAACCAATATGATTTGAACGTACTGTTCCAATTGCATTAGTCTTTCTTTTGTGTAAGGCCATGAATAATTTAGGAGAGCTGTACCAGTTATCTAACTACACAGTCCTACCCTGATCAAGCACAGGTTCCATTAGGTGCATTACTATGGAGCCAGATAAGCCCAAATCTTTGTCTCCAGTATTGTCAGTCCCTTGACCAGTGTAAATGCAGCTATTGTAAAGATATCCCGTTTTACTTTCACAAACATCAAAACTCTTTATGCCAAATCTAGCCCTTTTTGTTTTGATGTATTGCTTCCAACCTAAGCGGCCCTTCCAAAGCATTAGGCTTTCATCAACAGTGACCTTTTCACCAGGCACATAATTTTCTTTAAATTTTGAAATAATATAATCGAAAACAGGCCTAATTTTGTGGAGTTTGTCATTTACATTCTCTGTGCAGGTGAAATGAAGGAACCGCAAAATTGACGTAAACCTGTTATTTGACATGCATTTTCCAAAAAAAGGAGTAGCTAGCATGTCATCTGTGGACCAATACATGTATAATGCAGGTTTACGAATAACACCCATAAGTATAATTAGACCAATTAGCCTGTAAATCTCATTGAGTGTTACTTCTGTCCACCTTTGAATTCTGCTCTTAGGCCCTAATTTACCTTTAGAGAGCAGGTCTTCCTTCACCTTACTCGCATATACATTTGTTTCTGAAACAATGAGAGACACTAAGTCGGTAGTAAAAAATTTTGTAAAAATGTCAATTGGTTGGCTGTCAGAAGTCAGCTGAGCCTGGGATTGAACACCAGACCCTGTGCTCGTGAAGATGTGCCTGTTTGTATTGCAATTGTTTTCAGCACTCCACAATGCTGACTCTTCACGAACACCTGAAGGAAGTTGGTCACGTTCTTCCTCACTGCTACTTGTACCTATATCCTCCACACCCCCCTCAAATTCGGAAAATTCGCCATCAATATCCAAATCGCTGTCACACAGCAAGAAGTCCTCCACATTATCGTGTGTAATTTCAGAAGCCCTTACACTTCCACCACTCGCTAACCTTTGTGCAACACTGCTTGTTGATGCCATGTTTTAGCTCTGAGATGTAACACTCAATAGCTTCTCACTTCAGCTACAAGCAGGAAAGTATACGTATGCATTTCAAGAAAGAAACAAACGGAGCCTGTAAGCTATATCCAAGTTACGAAACACGTGTAAGGAAAAATTGCAAACCTGCTTTATTCTGATGACTCATAAACCACACATACAGTAGAGTTCTATTTCACATTGTGCTGTGACTTGCTGACGCATACCTCACACATACAATGGGTCCACTACTGTTTCTTTCCGAGATGTGTTCGACAAAGCAAAGTTAACTTTTTACCACAGTGAAACAAATAGTGCCATTTCAACGCCATTTCAACGATTTGTAAATGCAACTCAACATTGCTGATGATGTACATGTATACTGCATATAATGAGTTTTATACCAGTTTTTGTTTCATTAAAATAATTTAAAATTTACGCAAAATACAGCTGTGTATTTAGGAAGCACTTTTAGCGCATTTAACAATTTAAATGCCCTGCGCTGGATATTGGGTATCCGTTCTCGGCCTGCAGAGCTTTTAAATGGCTGTCGCTCAAGAGGTTAAGCATTGCCTCAATATATTTTGATCTTGCATTAATCTTAATCTATACCAATATTTTAATATCCTTTCCACAATCATTCCCTTACAACCCAACCTTCCCATTTCCATCATTACTGCACTATTTAGTGCTGATATAGGTAATCCCAGTTCCTGTTTGCAAAATAATTTATTTATTCTATCTAGCTCATCCCAACCCCCCTCACTTCCCCAAATCTCTATACCATAAGCCATTTTTGCTTCCACCATCCTTGTATATTCTTTCCAGCCACTTGGCTTGTATTCCTGGTATCTTTTGTAAACATAGTCCTTTAGCATTCATCGCCATTTTTCCCTTAGCTAAAGCATTAACCTTTTGATCATTCCATCTCCCATTACTGCTCAATCTCACTCCTAAATAGTCGAATTTCCTCCTCCCCTCCCACATTCCACTTTTCCTCCCTCTTCAATTGATTTCCTCTTTTGAAAACCACTACCTTTGACTTTTTATAATTCATTTTCAAACTCCACTTCTTGCAATAATCATGTACAATTTGCATAACCCTTGATAATCCTCCAATTGAAATTGAGCCTACCACTAAATCATCTGCAAAAAGTAAACCTGGTATTTCTCTATTGCCCACTGTAGGCAAATATAAATTATCTTTATGATTGAGAGGTAGAACTGGAACTTAAAAATTCAATGCCACAACTGGGATTTGAACCACACACCTTCCGCTTACCAGGCGGCTGCTCTAACCATTGAGCTATTGTGACAAACTGCCAGAATGGCATTAAATTCTCAAACCAGTTCGTATTTCTCCTGGTAAACCAGAAAGGCAATCTCACATCAGAGACAAATTACCCCAATGGTGACTTACTATTGTAAGTACTTTATGTCCCAGGATTAAATAACCTTCAGATGGTAATTATTATTTATTTATGCCAACAAACTTACTGTTGGTGTTTTCAAACACACAAGCCGTGTGTAGGCAAAGTTTGAGAGGTAGAACTGGAACTTACGAACTGGTTTGAAAATTTAATGCCATTCTGGCAGTTTGTCACAATAGCTCAATGGTTAGAGCAGCCGCCTAGTAAGCGGAAGGTCTGTGGTTCAAATCCCAGTTGTAGCACTGAATTTTTAAGTTCCAGTTCTACCTCTCAAACTTTGCCCACACACGGCTTGTGTGTTTAAAAACACCAACAGTAAATCTGTTGGCATAAATAAATAATAATTATCTTTATCTAACTCATCGAGCATATCATCTATAAATAAATTTAACAGTATAGGGTTAAGATTACATCCTTGTCTTAACCCCTTATTACTTGCAACTTTCTCTGTTACTTCATTTCCGTTCAACCTAATACAAAACTTATTGTTCTTATATATATATATATATATATATATATATATATTTTGTATTGCTTTAATAAATTTTGTACTTACTCCTTTCATTCACTCATACTGCTTCCCTATCTATGGCATTAAAAGCTTTCTCTAAATCGATAAATGCCACATAAACTTTCCCTCTTTTAATACTCATATTTGTCCACAATTGATTTAATTACAAAAATATTATCCACTGTTCTCTTTCCTTTTCTAAATCCTGCCTGAAATTCTGATAATTTATTTTCTTCCTCTGCTCATCATTGTAATCTGTAGTTGACTGGGTCATTAATCTTCCCTTTTTCTTTATAAATAGGTACAATTATACTTGTCCTCCAACTATATGATCCCTCTCTCCTTCAAATATACTATTCATCTTTACTAACATCTCCTTTCTTTCTCTATCTTATCTATCCATGCTTTCCAGAATTCCCCTGGAATGCCATCAATTCCTACTGCTTCATTTACAGCTATCTCTTTGTCTAGCCTATCTATGTAGTCTACATTTACCTTCCCCAAATTCAGGTTCACTACTTTATTTTCTGTACTCAGAAGATTTTTAAAATAACTATACCATAACATATATAACATTTTGCGTTTTAACATTTTTATACATTACTCAAATTTGCCAAACTCTATCAGTATCCTGCAACTTTTTACTTATTCTCTCCCCCTGCTCCCTCCTTTTTATTTCCATTAAGCATTTATAACTCCATTTCATTATTATAAAATTTTCCCTTGTCTCGCGGCTCTCTTGTAACTTCCACCTCTTTAGTTCCTGTTCCACCCTCCTCCTGACCCCTTTACACTCATCATCAAACCATCCTCTCCCTTACCTTGATACACATTCCTTTGATTCATTCTGTACCCTGCCTTTTTAACTATCACCTCAATTTTCTCAATTGCATCATCAGATTTCCTCATTTGTAACAATTCACTTATATCCTCCTTTGTACACCTGTCTAGCAGTACATTCAACCTTTCCAGATATAACCCCTTCTCCTCTCTTCTCCACTTGAATACATCTACTATTTTTCCCCTCCCACAGGCTGAACATCCTCCACCCTTCCCTTAATTATAAAAGTAGCCTTTAATGGGAAATGATGACTCATGAACGCACCCTGTATCACTTCAAACTCAATTACTGCATTCTCTATATCCCACGAATATAGTAGATAATCCACAACACTCTGCCTGTTACTATTAAGGAATGTAATTTTGTCCACCTTATCTTTCTCTTTAACCCCATTAGATATGTCCAGACCATTCTCTTCACAGGACTGTATTAGCTTTCTACCTTCCTTATTAATCATTTTATCCCTACTGTTTCTCCCCTCTCTCCTCATTTACCTCTCTTCTAACTTAGGTTGTTCATCCCCTATTCTTGCATTAAAATCCCCTACCACAATTATTTTTATACCCGGATGACTATTATGGAGCACCTCCAAACCCTGGCTCATTTTAAAGAATAGTTTATGATCATAAAATTCAGATGCACTTGTAGGGTTATACACAATGTCTATAGCTACCTTATCAGCTTTCTCTAAGGGATCAATTGCTATTATCCACTTTATTCTCCTATTTCCCCTGATGATCCCCCAAGCTGTGTCACTCTTACCGCCTCCTTACCGTCTCTGCTTACATTCAACAGCACTGAGGCAGACCACCTAATTTAAACTTCAAGTTGGACACAATTTTGCTGCAACTCAGGAGCTACATCCACCCATACATTGGCACTTAAATTATGGCGTAGTAGCCTTTTAAATGAAAATGAGGCATTAGTGACAGAACATTCTGGAAGTATAAGGTACGCACATAATTTTAAGGCAAAAAATGAAAAACTGGTCTTTGCATCATTTTTGCCCTAATTTCACTGATGCCTCTCCTTAAAAACTTCTGTAAGGTAAATTTACAACCAGTTAGCAATAATTATATTACTGAGGAACAGTTGTCACATGTCTTGTTTTTATGGAAACCACAAGAGGTTATAACTGGCTGGTGCCTAATACACATTTCACTTTCTCAATAAGTTCTTCATTTGAAAACATCTAAACTGCTTACTGTCACCTGATTTCTGGTTTATATTAGTTTATCCAGCCTCTGTTATCTGTTATATTTGCCATCCATTGTGAGGCTCTGTTTTCATATCTTCAGATCATACAATGGCACTATTCTGTCTTAGGTTGCCACTGGTCTTCTGACACCAAAATTTATAATAAGGACAAACACTCTTTGCAACGAGATGTGGAATGCACTAATACAAAGTGAGGCCTAGTATCTATTCTACATGCTGATGTTATTTATGGATCTGTGGATGTCTTACAGATGTCATAGCTTCTTTGGTCACAGCAACAACATATTTGTCAGTTTTACTTCATCTTTCAGAGATATCCTGCCAACAGAATTTGCAGAAATCAGTAGTGAAACTGTAGATATGATGAAAAGGATCTGAAAATTCTCCCTGTAAACTCTACAGCAATGCCCTTCTATTTATCTCCTTTTATAATCATAACTAATACCTGAGTAAAACTACCGTTTAGTCTGCTCCATCTTAAACTGAGTGGCACTTTACTGCAGCTGCAATGATCTGAGCTTTCACCATTCCTTACCAATCAGAGGAGACTTTCCACTGCCACCAATATGAGACTTGTATCTATCAAAGTCTCACTACATTCAGAAATTAAATTGTTGGCCCTTTTATAGAACAAAACAATCCAGAGGCAGAGCAATAAATAGGTATACTGTAATTATTATTTATTTATGCCAACAAACTTACTGTTGGTGTTTTTAAACACACAAGCCGTGTGTGGGCAAAGTTTAAGAGGTAGAACTGGAACTTAAAAATTCAATGCCACAACTGGGATTTGAACCACAGACCTTCCGCTTGCCGGGCGGACGCTCTACCACTGAGCTATTGTGACAAACTGCCAGAATGGCATTAAATTCTCAAGTTAGTTCGTATAGTAGGTATACTGTGTTCAGAAAGTACATAATACTAAGATATGTTAAGATAAATTATGCATTTACAGACTCTATAATCTCTGGATGGCCATGAAGACCTCTAAAGATACAAAAGTGAATCAGTTGATAAGTTGGCTATATAGTACATCAAGAGTGTTAGATCACAAAATTTACAATCAGGTCAAAACTACTCTTAATTCATTGCTGACAGTATCTTCTGCTAACGCATGGTGCTCACAGCTTCACTGTTCTAAACTTCAGCTTGTGTGTATTAAATAACAGAATATGCTATTCACCTCCCTCACAAGAAGAGCTGCCATTGCTGCCCATTTTCCCTGATATGCAGTCTATGTACTTTTCATGAACTCCGCAGTTTGATAAAATAATGCACCTTCTTACACACTGAATGTTGTTTTAAAGCTCTAATGCAGAGGTTACTTTATGATATCTAATGTTTAAGGATCTGATAAACGGTGAATAAACTTACAGGAAAGTGGTATACTGAGCACAGATGCAATGGTATATGCAATAAATATCAATAGCAGCTCTTTCAGTTAACATCATTTGAATTGGATGCATAGTAATTTTTGTTTCCCATTACACACAATGCTGCAACAAGTGTTAATTGTGCAGCCTATCATGCTGTGTCAATTCTACTGTTGTGAAAGAAATGTAGATGCATGGATTAGAGGTCTGCACTGGCTCGGGCCAAGCCTTAGGCCCGGTTCGGGCCTAATTTGAAAAATGTTTGTCAGGCTCGGGCCAGGCCTGTGCTTGAAAATTAAGAGATACAAAATAATGTATTATATATTTTTCCGAGAACAGCACAATTATCACAGCATTCCTTTACTAGGAATTCTATGATTAATCTGCTGAAAAGTGTCAAATAATACTAATAATACTAATACTACTACTAACAACAATAACAACAACCATAATAATAATAATAATAATAATAATAATAATAATAATAATAATAATAATAATAATAATAATAATAATAATAATTAGCCATCATAATAAATAGTCATAATCATAATAAAATTAAATAATCGGGCCAGGCCAGGCCCAGGCACTATAACCTCTTCTCGGGCTTGGTTGAGTTTGGGCTGGGCTGGGCCGGACCGAACCTAAGAATGTCGGCCTGTGCAGACCTCTAGCATGGATCATCCACTTCAGCACTGCACATGATTATTGGTGCATTTTTGGGAAGCTAGCTCCTAACAGAATCAATCTAATATTTGCTGATGTTCTGTGCATCTGATGCAGTCAAGAAGATGGGGTTGCATTTAATTTAACATAAAGAATATGTTTCTTCAGTGCATTGAAACTATTCAATGAAAGCAATGACAAAAAATGGATGGAACACCAATGAGCTGATCTGTGCATTACATGAATATTATGACTGTCGCAAAATTTAATGGCAGGTGGCTCAACACAAAATCCAATCATAGGCATGCCATGCCTTGCAATGTTGTATAGTTAAACCCACTGTGAAGTCACACTGTAAAGACGGTGATATAAATATCATCTGCACCCACAAAATTTATTTGCACAACAGGAAAGAGTATAATAATGGTCAGATATCAGCTGCCATTAAATTTTGTGACAGCCATGATTTTATTTCCCTGCCATTTAAACTGATTTTAATTATATTCAACTGTGATCCCAAAGATAAAAGCAGTGGAGTATTCAAGTGGCAATGCAGGACAATCAACCACTACACAAATGATTCACATGTTAAACTGAAGGCACTGCAGCACACACTAAGAGACTCACGATACATTTTGATCCTAGCCATATATAGTGAAGGTGCTTGCATGTGGCAACTACCTGTGGAGTAGCAATGTTCCAGAGCTGCAGTCCTCCATCTCCACTTGCGCTCACAACTATATCAGGATTAACTTCACTCCATACCACATCAAACAGGCCATCTGACCAATGTGTGGTGGTCACTTCTCTGATTTCATTTTCAGAAATTACTTCTAGGATAAATAGTGTACCTCCACCTGAGAAAAATAACATAAAACCATTATGCTTTATTCAACTGAACATGAATAAATTACTGACCATGTTCAGTATAGTGGACACAGTTTATCGGCAGTTCCCAAGAGTTCAACATGGCCAACATTACACTAAACAGTAGACGAAAGTATCATAAAAGCAGTTCTGCCAACATACATAATAAAGTCATTTCTAACCTCAAATATCACAGGGTTAAAGTATCAGCTTTTATACAATAATGCTTGAACATCGTTACCACACAACAAAGAACATACCTTCGGCAATTCTTGTTCTGCAATAACACTTTTGCATAAAATAACTTCCGAGTGCTAAATATCATGATATATATTTAATGCACTACTGTACAGCGAACACAAAAATAACAACAGTAACTATAACTGTCTGTACTGCTCTAAAAGAATTCAAGACAAAATCAAGCAAACACGAGTCATACGTTCACAGATTAATTAATTAATATGGCGTGTAAACAGAATCTTGTTTTAAAATCTATCGGTTGGCCTCTCTGCAACACATTTATAAACAAGGGCTTCTGTGGCAACATAACAGAGGTAGTAATATGTAATGTAATCTTTATTTCCATTTCATTTATAAATTATTATACATTTACATGTTACTACATTGAGTTGCTGATTACCCTTGGGTCCATTAGGCTCAAACACTGAGATTGTCGAGCTAATGGGTCCCCATTTACATCTTATCTAAAATACATCTTCATTTTCGCCATATTTACTTATCTTCCTCAAACATTTGGCTCTTACTTTGCCCAAAAAGTTCCCAATTTCAATTAAATTTTCCCTAGTTTTTACACTCATTAACTTCAATGCTTGAATTTCATTTGGTAGCCTTGTCCAATCTTTTTTACCTATCCTCCCCCTAAGCAACCTAGTTTCTTCACATTCTAAAAGTAAATGCCATTTTTTATCCCTTTGGTGACATAATGGGCATTTCTCTAGGTCCCTCCCTCTTCTCAACCCTTTCAGTTTCACCACCCCTGTTCTGGACCGTGCAAAGCCTTCTCTTGCTGCATTATCACAAATGTCTATAAATTTTTCCCCGTTCCAGCTCACTTTCATCTCTCCACAAACTTCCAGTGAGCTTTTCAAATTGAAACTTCCTATCATTTCTTGCCTTTCAATATCTTCCGTTCTTAGCCTAAGTTCTTTCCAAAATCCACTTTGCAATAATTCTCTGTTTTCCCACAAGACATCAAACCCTATTTTTAACATCATTTTCTTTATCTTGTTTAGCCATGAATCTTTCTGATTTAGTCTTTCCTGTACTATCAAGCATTGACGTAAAATATTCTGCTCATCTAAACTCCTAATTCTCGCCCAATATTTTAACACCCTTTCCACCATTATCCCTCTAGTTCCCAGTCTTCCCAATTCTGCTTGTGCCACTGCATTTGGTGAAGCTCGTGGTAAGCCCAAAACTTGCTTGCAAAAGTTTCTATGTATCACATCCATATTTGCACCCCCTTCCTCCAAAACCCATATCTCCACCCCATACAGCATTTTTGCTTCTACTACGGCTGTGTAAATTCTCTCCAGCTGTTTTATTTGCATTCCTGGTAATTTATCTAGGCATGTTTTAATAGCTTTTAATGCAATTTTACCTTTAGCCATTGCCATTCTCTTCTGCTCTTTCCACCCTCCCTTACTGCTTAATCTTACTCCTAGATAACTAAATGTATTGATCACCTCAATTTCCCTTCCTTGCCAGTACCATTTCTCCTCTTTTCTTAACTTGTTACCTTTCTTAAATACCATAATTTTGGTTTTGTTTACGTTAATTTTGAGGCTCCATTCCTTACAAAATGTATCTATTGCTTCAATTGCTCTATCTATCCCCACTTTGGATATAGCTCCTGCTACTAAATCATCCGCAAATAGCAACCCAGGTATTTCCCTGTTATTAATTATTGGCATATGCCTATTTTCCATTTTAATTGCATCCAGAATATCATCTATAAACAAATTAAACAGGACTCAACTTGCAGCCTTGCCTCAATCCTATATTATTTTGAATGAATTTTGTTACTTTATTATTTGTCATCTTTATACTAAACTCACTGTCTATATATATATATATACACTTTGTAAACTCTGAATAAATCTGTTGCTCATTCCCTTTTTACTCAATTTGTACCATAGTGCTTCGCGATTTATTGTATCAAAGGCCTTTTTGAAATCAATAAATAACATATATACCCTCCCCCTTTTGTCTGCTAAATATTTACTTATCAATGTGCCTATCACAAAGATATTATCCACTGTTCTCCTGCCTTGTCTAAATCCTGCTTGGAAATCTGATAGCTTCCTCTCGTCTTCTGCCCACTTTTGTACTCTTTCTGCCAAAACTCCAGTATATATCTTACCTAGCACAGATAATAAGCTAATTCCTCTATAGTTCACAGGGTTATCTACCTCACCTTTATTCTTAAATATTGGCACTATCATTGCCTTTCTCCAACTACTTGGAACCTTACTCTCTTCAAATACTTTATTTAGAATTCTCACTAGCAAGCTTAATCTATTCTCGTTTCTACTCCATGCCTTCCAAAACTCCCCTAAAATCCCATCTATACCACCTGCTTTGTTCCTTTTTAGTCTTTTTACTTGCTCCCTTACTTCCTCTATTCTTATCCTACTGTCTAATTGCTGGATGTCACTTGTATTATCCAATTCTTGAATACTTTGTCTCCCCTGTTTTATCCCTAACAGACTTTCAAAGTATCGGCACCATGCTTCTGAACTTATATTGTTTTCCCTAGTTCTAACCTTATAGGTTCGTTTCACTAAGGACTAAATTGCCTTTGTACCATTCTCTTATTACCTCCCTCATTTTTTTTACACATATTTTCCTTCCATTCCTTCTTTTTAGCTTCCATGAGATGCCTGTACCCCCATCATTCAATTATAAAATTTTCTTTTTCTTGTATGTCCCCCATTTGTCTCCATTTCCTTAACTCCCTTATAACTCTCTGCTTTGTCTTGCTACACTCCTCATCATACCAGCCTCTTCTAATATCTATCATTCTCATTTTTGCCCCTGCCTGTTTCACTAACTCCTCTAGTTTTATTACAGTTTCCTCAATTTTATTTTCTCTCAGCATTTCCTCTATGCCAACTACCCTTAACATATTTGACTAGTTTCCCAGCTCCTCCATAAATACTTCTGCTTCCTGATCTTTCCATTTATATCTATGAATTTTTATTCCATTCTGCTCAGAGCATAATTCATTTTCTTTATCTATACCTCTGAATACTGCCCTTAAAGGAAAACGGTTACTAGAACTAGCTATATTTAGGACCTCAAAGTCTACACAGTATTCATCTAAATCTGCTGAATATAGAATATAATCTATTACACTTTGACCATTTCTATTCATAAAAGTATACTCTCCTAGACTGTCATTTCCTTTCACCCCATTGCACATCATCAAATTATTCTCCTCAAAAAATTCTATTAGTTTCTTACCTTCGTTATTAATACATTTATCTTTTTCCTTCTTTCCTCCACCTCTTTTCTTAAACCATTTAATTCCCCTTCAAAATCTATTAATTGCAATTTATTTTCCCCCACTCTTGCATTGAAGTCACTCATTATAACAAATCCTTTATGTATACCTCTGTTAAATATTTCTTCCATGTTTTGTCTCATCTTAACAAATAACTGTGGGTCATAAAATTCTGAGGTATTTGGCGGGTTATACACTATTGCCACATATACATTTTCCCTCCCCCATATTCCACTTAGTACACACCACAAAACTGATTTTTCACCTAGTTCATTCAAAATTTTCACCTTAATTTTTAGGGTCTTTTTCACTTAGTGCTGTATTTTTAAATAAATGGGGCTTCGTGTTGAGCTATGAGACTCTATTATTTCTCTCTGGGCGTGATACTAGGTGGAATGAATAAGCACTCGATGTAACTTCACTATATATCACTTTATTAACACTTTTTTCGTCTCTTATTTCACTTGTTATAATAGAATCGACTTTTGTTGCACCATTTGTATTTTCTTAATAGTCTTTCCACTTTTATAAAGTCTTTGAGACCCACATCCACGCGCATTATAGAAACACCTCTTTACCTATCAAACATACAGATGCTAATAACAAAATTGGCGCTACTTTAGATGATGCTCTTTTTTGTATACATGCACGTATGCGTTCATTTTATATTTTTCTATGTTAAATAGTTCCTGTATTCTTAGGGAAGCGATCTTTATCTATTCTCCCTTCACTTTTAACATTAAATATATATGGTTCCTATGCTTATACATATTAAATTTAAACATGAAACTTAACATTTATGACGTTTTTAAACAAACTTATTTTTCTTAACAATGAAAAAATAGCAACACGTTTTCGTTGCTCAAGTAATTCTTGTCAACATGAAAAATAAATTACATTTGCAATAAATATTTACATAAATGATTTCCTTTTGGAGTCCAACCACATATTCTGTCTCACACTAATAAACCTACACCTCCTGAACCTCTACCTTTGTCTTTCTGTTTAGTGCCACATTTCCCATAAAAGTCAAAATCACTCTAATCCACATTATCTCTTAACAACCAAATTTCCACCACACCTATCACATTCGCTTGATTCAGAATTTGATAGATTTCTCCACTTTTCATCTTGCCCCACCAGCCTTCAATATTCCAGAATATAACCCACAAATCCTTTCCCTATACAGATCCCTTTCTCTCAAACCTGAATTGTTGCACTTTGGCCTTACTCCTAGTTAACCTTTCCATCTTTTTTTTCCTCCCCATCATGGTCCCGTACTTGCATAATACTGCCTCCGTCCGTGGATACAATGCTGAGTCCCGTTTCTCTCCACACGTCCAAACCCGCTGTCACTGGAAGCACATCTCTTCTGGCATCTTCAGTCAGCTGTTTATCCGGTTGAAACCTCTTGCTCGGTGATATGTTGAGTGACGTCTGCTCCCCGCCATCTTTCTTATACTGTGATGTAGTCGTTGGTCCAGTAGCTCCTCCTCTCAAATTCAGTGACGTATACGGTTCCTCCCTGCTGTCCCTGGATACTGCTTGCCTTTGTTCTTCTGTCACGTGAGTAGAATTTTGCTGATGCATATCCTGTTTCTTTCCATTTATCCGCAAATCTAGACCTCTAACAAAAGCTTTTTCTCCTTTGGCCCTAGCATTCTTCATTTCAACATGTTTTTGATTTCCCTGTCTTTTTTCCCATAATCTTGTTCAATGAATATTCTGGTACCTTTTAATTTTTTAGTATTTGATAAAATTATCCATTTTATTTTCATTGTAGCACACCTGACAATCACTGGTCTAGGATTTCGACCTTTCCTTCCAACTCTAAATGATAACTTATTTCCCAACCCTCTATTTTTAATCCCAGTTTGTCCTTCAAAATCTCCTCAATCTGGTCCCAAACATGTTTTTCTCTTGATTCTTCAACTCCAAAAATTATTATATTCATTCTCCTTCTTCTATCATCGGATTTTTCCAAGAATGCAATTCTTTGCTTGCATTTTGCTATTTCCCTGCTTACTTCATCTTCAAATCTTCCCCACATTTTTTTTAACTCTACAAATTTTCCATCCATCTTCTCGTCAATTTTCTTTTCCATTCCTTTGATATTTGGTATGTCCTCTGCAATACCTTTCAACATGCTCATGACATTGTGTTCCGAATCCGGCCCCGGGTTTTGCTCAACTCAGCCGATCACTAACAGTACCAAAATTATAAATACGAACCACGCCATAGTCGCTGATCTTTTTTTTTTTTTTTTTTTTTTTTTTTTTGAATCTCCGGCTCCTGAACTTATTCTGTACGTGGTAAATATCCCAATTCTCACTCTATATACTTTGATTTGTATTCCCATTCTTGCCTTCTCGCGAGCGCTTGCAAAATATGTCCGTCTCCTAGCACTTTTTGTCAGCAACTGTAACAGAGGTAGTAACACCAGCTATAGCCGTGTAGCTTTACCATGGTTATATGTTACAAACAGCTGGCAGCACTAATGCAACCTAATGGATGGAATATCACCAAATAGAACCAGACTGCACCATAATGGGGGAAAATGTCAAGGTTGTTTTTTGGGGTATCTCAATAAGCTGTGCCTACTATACTAGCTTTTCATCACAATGTTCAATCTAAATGCCAACTGATTAAACATATGCCAAGGGAAATATTTGATGCTAGAATAACCTCACACTTCCTGGAAGTGGTTATTAACTATTATATCTAAAGACTAGTCCTAAAAGGCACATTGGCTCAAAGAGGAATTACGTTTCCTATAATTACCAAATTATTTTTCACAAACTGGTTTGATAAGCGATGGAATTTTCTTCATTAAAACCGATTAATTTATGCCAGTCTCTTAATTAGCAATCTCTACTTCCAAGGTCTTCTGTTTTTTAAAGATCTGACGTACACATTCACGACCTTCTCTAGCAACAATAATTAATTTTTACATAGCCTCTATCAACTATTCCTATAAAAAGTTATTTTTCTGTCTACTATAGGTTCATCATTGCAGAATTAGTTTCATTACACATTTCATTGTACACACAAAGGGAATGCAGGAGGCTGAAGTGGTAGAGAGATGTTTATCAAACATTCTGCATGGAAAGGGAAATTTGGAGTTGAGATATTTTCTTGAAAATCTGTGCATCACATGCTTGGAAGATATTGACATAAACACAAAGTTTGGTATTTATTCAACTTTTCATTTTTTTAGTCTCTCTCCCCCTCTCATTCTCACACCCCCCCCCCCTCTCTCTCTCTCTCTCTCTCTCTCTCTCTCTCTCTCTCTCTCTCTCTCTCTCTCTCTCCCTCACTCATGCATGCACCATGAGTATAGATATCAGAATTGTCACAGCTCAAAATGTGTCACATTTGGTTATTAGTGGCGAGCAGATTTGTATGTAAATAATTTTTTTAATGTTTTGTATGTATGTAGACAAAAATTCCTGAACTAGCACACTTCAATCACATGCAAAGTTCTATTTCACATAAGAATACATATTTTTGTAATATTTTTATGTAAATAAATATTTTAAATAATTTTGCTAAAAAGACAGTCATTTTTCTTTCTTATGATCTTTAAATTTAACAATAAATCTCTTGCATTATCATATTATGAGAATGCAATTTGAATGAACTTCATTCATAAGTGCATTGCATAGTGAGTGACCTCCACTACACATATCTCCCTATCTGAAAGGGCAATCCCTTATTTATAATGTGGACGGCTGTACAACAATCTTCAGTCATTGCCCTTTTCTTGTTTAAAGCTAGAGTGTTTATACAGTACAGTATCTTATGTGAAGTGATTGGTGATGGAATGCCAAAAGTAAGATTATGTGTTCACTCTGGTCTGCAACAATTTGATGCTGAATTTAGTGGTACCTTCTCAAGTAATGGAAGAATTCTATTCTGTCAAAAATGTTGAAAATCAGTAAATGCAGATAGGAGATCAAGTCTAAACAGCATTTAGCAGGTAGTAAACATAGAATGGCTGCTTAACATGCAACTTCTAGACAATTTCCTTTAGGTAAGGCTTCAGTGCCACACCCCCTCCATATCTCTATTACTGTTCCTATTCCTTTAGATGAAGCAGCCTCCTCTTCATATATCTAGTTTCAACAAGCTCCGAATATTGTGCAGATTTATGCTAAACTTTTCTTTCATGTGATTTTCATTTATATAAATTGACAAGTCCAGAGTACAGATGTTTTCTAATAAAATACACAAATTTTGAAACATCAGAAGAATCAACATTAAAAAATCTGATTTGTTGCACTCACATGACTTTCTCTACTCTTGTACCAACCATTCTTATCAACTCTTATTCCTGTATCTTCTTCATGTTAGTTGAGATAAACATTATTTTGTAGAAATTACCTTACTGTTTATTTTCTTGCAGGTGGAAGAGGAATATGGGAATACAGTACGCTTTGAGCGAGTCAAATCTTTTAAAGCTTTCAAATTC
The DNA here is from genome assembly GCA_030765045.1 of Tenodera sinensis. Lineage (NCBI taxonomy): Eukaryota > Metazoa > Arthropoda > Insecta > Mantodea > Mantidae > Tenodera > Tenodera sinensis. Next base: position 142,441,709 of record CM060962.1, read on the forward strand.
CATTCTCTTTGCAATGTTAACATATAAAAAAATCTGATGTGTTGCACTCACATGACTTTCTCTACTCTTGTACTAACCATTCTTACAAACTCTTATACCTCTATCTTCTTCGTGTTAGTTGAGATAAGCATTTGTACAAATTATCTTATTGCTTATTTCCTTGTAGGTGTAAGGGGAATATTAGAATACAGTAGGCTTTGAGCGATAGTCAAATCTTTTAAAGCTTTGAGATCCCGTTCTCTTTGCATACTTAGCTTATAAAAAAAAACAACAATGTTCCATTTCACGAAGGTTTCAAGTTTTCTGAATCTGACACAAATAACAAGGAATATCTCCGAAATGGTTCACTCTACAAGAAAACTTATTTGGACATAAATTGTGTATTTTAGCAAGATCTACATTTTTTGTACAGTATGATTTGGTCTATCTCTAACGGTTTACCAGTTATGCAAAAGTCGTCCAGAGTAAATGCAACTACAGGGGCTATAGCCAGAACATGCATAATATACATTTCATTTGTCATACAAATATCTTAAGCATATGACATTTTAATCAAAATTGTTAGAGCCATTTTCAAGACAATGAAAATTTTCGAAAAATGTTCCATGTAAAGTTTATTTTAGGGTGGGGCTATTCTCTCCAAAATCTTCGTGTAGCATCCTTGAAAGACATTAAACTTAAATATTAACTTTGGTTTTGAACCGACTTTTTGTTTTTGAGTTATCCTGTCCACGCACGCACGCACGCACGCACGCACGTCCGCCCGCCCGCTCAATGACGGCACACTAAAAATGAATTGTCTTACATGTCTACAAATTTGAGTTTTTCGTTTAACTCTATCAAAAAGTTAGAACAGGCATGGGTAAAATTGACTCAATGGGGCCACTTGTATCCTTGCCTCACTCCACCGGCCATTCCACCCCTTCTCTGTTGTTCAGGTTCCGACACGCCTCCTTCAAGTATGGCTGTTTCATGAAGAGTGGTGGAGATAATTTGTTTAGCTTACAAGAAGAGTTAAGTTTGCTGTTTAATATTCAGATTTCAATTTGAAAATATAAAGCATTACAATATCAAACGCCACTTTGATCAGAAGTATAAATCAAACTTAAGGTATTCATTTACAATGTCAAAGGGTACTTTCTTTATACCCATATTTTTAAACATATAAAGGGGGCAATATGATTCCACTTTTTAGGGATTTAGTTTCTTATTAGTTTATTTAATATAAACTACTATATTTCATGTTTTAAGTTTGAACACAATTTATGTTGATCAAATAGTTTTAAAATACTTTTCAGGCTAAATAGCAAAGGACTGCTTTATTTATTGTGAAGAGAAGCAATTTAGTATGTTAATCATAAGGCAGTGTAAGAATATTATGTGCATAAGATAAAGGAAGGTTATAAACTTGAAGATTATATAATTTGCCTAATTGGAACAGGTGTGCAAAATAGGTTTAATATAAACAAAATAGTTAATACCAGCAAGTGTAGAAATTTGATTTGAAGCTTTCCTGGCGACGAACATATTCAAGATGCTCTCGGGCTTCGAGCCAGGTGTAGTGATGAAAAGACATCGACGTTTCGGGAGTGTACATCTCTCCCGAAACGTCGATGTCTTTTCATCACTACACCTGGCTCGAAGCCCGAGAGCATCTTGAATATAATAGTGTAGAAATTGTTACTACCACACAGGTAGAACAAAACCACCACTTCATGTGTTGTATCCAACAACCTTTGTCACTCAGTAAGGGAATATGGAGTGAGTGAGGCAAGTTCAATCGCTACCTCCCCTCTCGTGCCCCTGCCTGAATTAGAAACATCAACCAGTTCACTAACTGAAGCAGTTAAGGAAGTGCATGCACATTGAGAAAAAAAAATAATTCACTCGGAGGTCCAAAAGTGGAACCTATTAAACGAAATTTAAAAACACATTAAAAAAACATGGTAGATTTCATGCTATGTTCTAAAATTGCCAAAGTTTTGGAAAGGGAATTAGATGTTGGTGAAATTGAAAATGTGTGTGCCAGTGATATTCCTTTGATGAAATATGCAAGACTATCTTTAAATGATGTGGAAAGGTCCTACCAGGTCATGCACTGTTTCGAGACAACTGAATATCTTTGCCTTTTTTATGCATAGTTTTTATATTTTTCCTACATAAAAAACAAAATATTTTAAAGCCTTTTAGCACATAAAAATCTGTTTCCTAGTTATAAGTATGGAATAAATTACTCTTAAGAGCATATTTAATCTCAATAACATAATTTAATTCTGTAAAACTCATTGGTGAATTCCAGTCAAGTTGTCATTGTGTTCATCTAAGTGGTAAGATTACCACACTTTTAAAGTCTCCTCAATAATAATAAATTCAAAGTTATGACACTTTTGTTACAAATTAGTAATAGGATATTGTAATGTCTACACTGATATTAATGTTAAAGAACACTATATCCTTAAAAGACAAATATTGCAAAGAGCATGGAAGGTAGAAAATCCTATGTTTCAATTGTATACTGTAAATAATTACTTGTAAAAAAATTATATCTTTCTGTCCTATTGTTAAATACATGTAATTTACCTGCTAAGCCAAAGTACTGGGAAGTTGCACATGCAATCTTTTCTGGCTGAAATGGTGAGAAGCGCACTGAGTAGCCATGTCGATTGGGTGTAAGGAATGTCGGCATTCTGTTTTAATGTAGTCTGTAACAAACACACAAATACTCAGCTATATTATAAAAATGTTTAATAAAAATAAAGCTTTTAAGTGACCCTTGCTGACTTCTAAATTCTGTGTTGAAATAAATTTTTGTACGGGCCACTTTTGTGGGTTCCTTTGCAGTATACTTTTAGTATGTTAGCCTTTTGTAGTAAATGACTTGTGGGTTGTATGATTTATGGTTTGCTTGCTAGCTAAGAGCATGTGGTCGTGGCACAGGTTTCAGAAAAGGATGTTTTCTACTTGATTACAAGCCCATTGTCTTGAGTTTTCCAGTAAACAAAGATGTATTCATACATAACTCTTTCTGTCTGTTTTGACAATTAAATTCGAACTGGTTTCTCCATTGCTACAAACATTCATAAATAATTTACTCTTTTAATGAACACTTTTTAACATGTTCCACAGTAATTCTTAGATTTCTTTTTATAGGAATCTTTTACTTTAAATTCTTCTCTTTGTTCAGAAAGTCATTTTACTACTTATTTCTGTAAAATTAGCTTTACTATTATACTACTTACAATAAACAATTTATATTGTTTCCTAACAACAAGATCTCAATAATGTTCCTAATGAGTTTTTACATTGTTTCTTTCCATAATTACTATTCACATTCTTTCTTACTACAATGATTTCGCATGCTAATTTTGGTGTTACAGATTCAAGGCATATTTACTTTACTTTAATTTCATTTCTAGTGAAATTAATAATGATGTTGATGATGATAATAATGAAGATGATGATGATGATGATGATGAGGAGGAGGAGGAGGAGGAGGAGAAGAAGAAGAAGAAGAAGAAGAAGAAGAAGAACAATAATAACAACAATAATAATAATAATAATAATAATAATAATAATAATAATAATAATAATAATAATAATAATAATAATAATAATAATAATAATAATAATAATAATAATAATAATAATAATAATAATAATAATAATAATAATAATAATCCCTAGGGCGTCTCCTCTATGCATAGGTTACCCTCATTTGCCCGGCCGCTGCATCCTCCAGCCACAGCCAACACCATGGAGGAGTGCAGATTGGGGGTGGCAGGGGTCAGCACGCCGACTCCCCAGACCGTAAGGAAACAACTTGACCTTTTAGGGATGCTTCCTTTCTATCAGGATAGCTCCTCAATTGGCCTCAATAAACGAGGCTGAGTGTACCCCGTACCAGACTGCCCAGCGGGGGAAAAACCCCATGCCGGTACCGGGGATCGAACCCAGGTCCTCCGTGCCAGAGGCAGAACAATAATAACAATCATAATTATAATAATAATAATGGTGGTGGTGGTGGCGGCGGCGGCGGCGGCGGTGGCGGTGGCGGTGGCGGTGGCGGTGGCGGTGGCGGTGGCGGTGGCGGTGGCGGTGGTGGTGGTGGTAGTAATAATTAGGGCTAGGATTTTGACGAATTTGCATCTTTATTTTGCATTTTTAATACATCTTAGGTACATTCTGCCATTTTTGCTTTACAAGAGCAAAGGAACATTCTGTACATTTCATTTCTTAGTTAATTACTTTTCTTGGTTCTTAGAAGTAGCGCATTAAAATTACACTTAAGTTTCAGGAAACTAGACAAGGGCACTTTCTTCCCCTTCTATGGATTGACAATGAACTTGCCTAGTTACCAGCTGTAGTTACATTTAACAAGTAGCAGATGCCACATTCCTTAGTAGATGACTATTGTGTTTGTTAACGTCTTTTGAATAGCAGGTGCAGATCAGGTGTCTTTTACATAGCATAAAGTATTGAGATGTGGAGTTCATCATCCCTAAAGTAAAGCAAAGTGTAGCAAATAAGTTAAAGAATTTTGTTTCACGTTATGGTGAAAAAGTTGTCTCCAAAGTTGGGAATATACTTTTCTGTAAGGATTGCAGAGTAAAAGTGGCAGCCCAAAAGAAGTTTACTATACTCCAACACGTGAAGAGAGAAAAATATAACTGTCTACAACTGCTTGAAGACAAAAACACAGCACACCAAATGTTACTTGGTGAAGCTGGCTCTTTTTCAGGTTCACTTTTCTTTGAAGAACTCTGTGAAACATTCATCTGTGCAGATATTCCATTGAACAAAGTAAGTAATCCCAAGTTACACACCTTACTAGGAAACATACTGGAGAGCGTTTACCATATTCAAATTTTAGAAAGAATTACGTTACTAGATGTTACCAAAGGACAATGCAGATTAGACAAAAAGTGTCAGGAAAATAATTGGGTATGTACTGATTCACTAGGCCATTATGTGACAAATGTGGTGGTAGGTACAATGGAAGATGATTCACGAGAACAATTATTATTTCTATTATTTCAGTTAGAAAAAATAAATTTTTCAACTTCTTCTTTCCCTGATTATCCTCCCGTATGTAGGACTTACACCCCCTAGGACATACAAGGGTCAGATGCCTGTTGAGGAGCAGAGGGACCTCTGGACCAGACAGAGTGAAGAGCTGGAAGCAGGTGGTCAGCTCCAGGCGAAATGGATGATTGGAAGGATGACACTGGAGCAATTTGTGGAAACCGCAGAACCCTGAGAAAACCCGCCCATACACCGCTTCGTCCACCACGAATATCACATGCAGGTCCCGCCAAGATGGTAGGTGAGCGGTCTAACCACTCAGCTATGGTGCCGCCACTTCCAGACTCAGGGAAGGATGAGGAATAATCCTGGCTGGAGAAAAATTCCTAACCCCCTGCCGGGAATCGACCCCGGGACCCCTTGCACGGCAGGCAGGTGCTCTACCAACTGCGCTACGGGGCCAAAATGTTTCAACAATCCACATAATTCGAAATGCTCAGTTCTTCCGGGCTTGTAGGCCGTGGTCCTGAAGGCATGGTCGATACCAACATTTCGCCAAGTACTGCGCTTGGCATCATCAAGGTAACACGATCCTCCATCTGCAATGGTCAGAATTTGAATGTGGAAGCAGAGAAGTAGTGGAAGTAATGGCCGTTAAGGTCCGTTAAAGTTATTTATACGGGTGGGGGCGGGCGGGGCATTGTTGCGCTGGCTACGGTAGTGATTGGCCAGTTGTAGGTGGGGTTTTATTACAACTGTTGTGTGTATCTGAAAGTTTATCTAAAACCGGTATCCATGCTTTATGTACACGTAGTATTTCTTCTTTGCGATTGAAGTTGTCTTTGTGTTTGTAGATTTCTATGGCTTCCCTTTGTAGTCAGGCATAGTAGTTTACTGTAGAAGACACGGCCTACAAGCCCGGAAGAACTGAACATTTCGAATAGTCAAGACACCGGCCGTGAAAGCCTAAATACATATAATCCACATGTTTGATAGATCTATGGGTTTAATACATTCCAATGGCATTCAGCATGAGAACATACTATTGCTGTTGACTGAAGCTGAAACATACATGGTAAAAGTTGCTAATTCTCTTAAAACTCTTTACTTGAAGATGGTGCATGCAACATGCCTAGTACACACTTTACATAGAGTTGTGGAAGAGCAGCAGAGTCAGTTTCCTAAAGCTGACCAGCTAATAGGACGTATCAAGAGAATCTTCTCGAACACACACTCTCGAGTTGCAGCATTCAAGTGCCCCTGATGTTCTTTTGCCTCCATCCCCTGATATAACCAGATGGGGGACCTGGATAAAAGCATGCAACTACTACTGTGAGAACATTAGGTTGTGAAAAAAGTCATTAACATGTTTGATAGTAGTGATGCAGCTTCTATCAAAGTTGCTCAGAAGCTTCCTTTGAGCTTCCTTTGCATGTACATCTTTGTACATAACGTAAAATTTTGGATTCCTACGTGGTGTTATAACTTGCTTAGAAAAATTTGGAGTAAAAGTGGAGCAGAGAGACTTAGTGGAAAAAGTAGCAAGCAACTCAGAAAATGTGAATGGGAATGTGGGGAAGATGGTAGCAAACAAATTAATGCTCATTTTGAATAAAAATAAAAGGTTTGGTATATTGTCTTCAATTGCAGATGTACTGTCGGGTGGAATCTTTTCCCTTGGAGAATTACCAGGAGACTTGGAAGCAAGTGACACAGTTTACTTTAAGTATGCACCTCTAATATCAGTGCAAGTGGAAAGGAGCTTCTCAATGTACAACCGGCTTCAAATGTTTTCTGATGGACGAGAGGGTGTAGGGGAAAGAGACAAAAAATTGTCTTATGAATTAGTTGTGCCTGGTTCACCCAGTCTAGTGATGGCTTCACCAGAGTTATTTACTTTTGTGTGTGTTCCTCTGATGTGTGGTTAGCGGGGAGCAAACAAAAGCTAAATAATGCTAATCTATACAAACAAAAAGAAAAAGAAGAAAATCAGCACATTCTTTTCTGCAGTATTTAAACAAGTAGCATTAAACAATTCCTTGTTAATAATAATAATAATAATAATAATAATAATAATAATAATAATAATAATAATAATAATAATAATAATAATAATAATAATAATAATAATAATAATAATAATAATAATAATAATAATAATAATAATAATAATAATAATAAAAAGCAAAAAAACTGAGGAGAGCTATGTTATAACCTATAGAGGTTGATGCCTCCTAGTTCTTTGAAACATGCTCTTTTGCGATTTGCAGTAGTTCTATTACTTGTGTTTCGCTAAACTTCGTTTCCCTTTAAAGTTCTGTTTTCCTGCTATTTCTGATAGGCTGATAGCTATTCAATGTTCTAAACTTCAATGTGAAATTTCAGGTCAAATACACAATTTCGTGTTCCCCGAATAAAACCAATGAGCAAATTTTAAGGCGCACACGCGTTTGTCTCAATGAATAACAAAAAAAAATCTGATGTATTGCACTCGCGTGACTTTCTCTACTCTTGTACCTACCATCCTTACAAACTCTTATTCCTATATCTTCTTTGTGTTAGTTGAGATAAACATTTGCAGAAATTATCTTATTTGCTTACACCCGTGTAGGTTCAAGGGGAACATGAGAATACAGTAGAATTTGAGCGACAGTCAAATCTTTTAAAACTTTCAAATTACGCTCTCTCTCTCTCTCTCTTCCTCCCTCCCTATCCATCCATCCATCCATCCATCCATCCATCCATCCATCCATCCATCCATCCATCCATCCATCCATCCATCCATCCATCCATCCATCCATCCATCCATCCATCCATCCATCCATCCATCCATCCATCCATCCATCCATCCATCCATCCATCCATCCATCCATCCATCCATCCATCCATCCATCCATCCATCCATCCATCCATCCATCCATCCATCCATCCATCCATCCATCCATCCATCCATCCATCCATCCATCCATCCATCCATCCATCCATCCATCCATCCATCCATCCATCCATCCATCCATCCATCCATCCATCCATCCATCCATCCATCCATCCATCCATCCATCCATCCATCCATCCATCCATCCATCCATCCATCCATCCATCCATCCATCCATCCATCCATCCATCCATCCATCCATCCATCCATCCATCCATCCATCCATCCATCCATCCATCCATCCATCCATCCATCCATCCATCCATCCATCCATCCATCCATCCATCCATCCATCCATCCATCCATCCATCCATCCATCCATCCATCCATCCATCCATCCATCCATCCATCCATCCATC